>JASDQU010348852.1:0-12285 GCA_032191745.1 Picea mariana
TTTTTTTGGGGCTTGGGTATTTTTTCGAGGGGAACTTAGATACATAGTTGGTTTCTTCAAATTTGTATAGAAAGTTTCAGAAATGGATTTGAATGTGGCCATCCTATTTTTTCCTTCAATAATATGGAAAAAGAAAAAATGCGTCCACTTTTTTTTGTCCAAGAAAGAGCTCTAATACCACTTGAAATAAACTTTGGTAAAGAAAAGATAGCCCTTAACTTTAGAAATATCAAATGTGTTTCACATAATAATAAAGATAAGAATGTAGAAATAACTCTTAAGGTAAGGTAACACCATCAAATACTTATGATGAAAGGAATCACTCTATAAGAGTGTAATGTATCTAGGGAGGATAATATGGGATACCTAGGGAGGTACCCAATGGGATGTTGAACCTTATGTGGCCATAATCATGGAATAATCCCACTAGATAGTTAAAATGAAATAATATAATAATAAGGGATAGTTGACATAAACCCCTAGAAATACTCGTGAGAAGAAATATAAATACACATGGATATCATTGTATTGATATATATTGGATATTAATTCTTCTAATAAACATGACTTATAGAGTGATTTCTTCTATAAAGAATATTTAATATTGTTAGCCATTAAACAATGATATTATAAATAAGTTCAATATTTAAAAATGATTCAACAAATCGAAGAAAGAAAAAGAGAATTAGTTGAGAGAATTATTTAATATCTAAAACATAACCCCTAACTCAAACATAAGTAACAATTACATGTTGCTACAACAAAATCTTATTAGATTATAATATAAGCAATATTTAATGCTTTAATTCTAAGATGCAAATTAAAAGTCAACGTGAATAATTTGGTTTGAATAGGTTGTAAGTGCCAAATCATGAATAAAAATGAAGCAAATAATAAATAAACATTTGTAAAACAAAATTATAGTGTAACAATGTTAACAATGATAAAATGTGGATTTTCGCAATTGCTTGATATAATATTTAATTTTTTAATTTATGACAACTTTGTGGTCTACTAGGAACAAAATATATTGTCAAACACGTGCCAACACTAGTGGATGAAAGATCCATAACAATTTCACTTGATGATTAAGCATACGCATAGATTGTTGCATTGTATAAGGAATTTTTTCAATAGACTAGCATGATGGTATCGATAACCATTTTGGATATTAGACCCATCACTAGGAGAATTGATACATTACATATCCATCTTTGTGTAGATTTATGTAAATCCTTACCGAAGAAAACCCAAAACAGATAACTTATGTAATAACTTTGTATTTTCTTGGAAAGTTGTGTGTACTAGTGAGAGTGAAAAATTGTGTATGTAGTTTACTCTTTTTTTTTTGTCATACAATGTTCATATCACATGTGAATGTTTGGTACAATGCTATGTGAGTGAGAACATGAGAGAATAGAGAGAATGATTATCTCTTTGCTAACTTGCTTTATGCCCTGTGCTTCATATTGTACATATATTTTATTATTATTATTTTTATTTTTATGGAGACAATTGTAACACACTCAACCCCCTAATCCCCTCTTAGGATGGTGGGATGTTAAGATTTTTCTTTCTCAACTCAACTCTTATATGTTTCTAAGGACCATAGATGAATTATGCTCACCTAAAGCTTTCCAATGACTATGACTAGGCCCAAATCCGACCTTTAGATCTAAAATTACGGCCTCCTGGAGTTTCCAAGCTCTCACCGAAAAAATCCACCTTACTGTCACATGGCATCCACGTGGCTTCCTACCACTCATACCATTCAATGTGGCACCAATGCGACATCTGCCCTTAACTCACTACTCATTAGTTCCAACTTCCATGAAACCTTTCATTGTCGTCATCGGGGCTTTACTACTTAGGAGTTCTCGGTCACCCCAACCAACAATTTCAACAACGATCCTCCCATCAGACTACACCCAAATCCAACGGCTCTCAAATCAAACCTTCAACGGCTCCAATAGTATCGGTTCCTCCAACTCGCATGGTTGTTAACTTTCATGCTCTCAGGTTTTTATGAGGTGGACTGGGTGGGACCTACACTCATCAATGAATGAGATTTCATCTCGCCTCCCTACCAACCAATGATTATCACTTAACCTCGAGGTCTTGTCGTCGTCGGCACATGCTCCTATCCCCAGTTCTAGACCCATGCTCGACATCCTTCGACTAATGACTGAGATTTGATGGCATCTAGATATGATGGTCTAGATAAAAGTTGAAGACCTAAGGGTTTCAAGTTCCCCCCAGGGACCACTAATGTCCATCGATCATTATGTTGGTGACACATGTCACCCCTAGAGATATATTGCTTGTCATGTCAGCACGCCACGTCACATGACGTCATCATCCCCTTTATCACTTAAACGAGGCCCACGACAATCTATGACATAGATCAACTCTCGCCTATATGTTAATCAACAACTCTCGTCTATCCTCGAGCCTTCATCGTCGTTGACACTTCTCTGGGCTCATCACTCAATTTACCATCTTGCTATACCCTGACGACAATGCATTTGACACCAACAGTCCAGATCTCGTTGATGTCACTCCCGATGAATCAATGGTCTTTGTCCTGTCTCTAGAACCTCATTGTCGTCATTGGACTTCACATAAGTTTCGGCACTTGATCGTTCTTGACGACAATGCCTTTCATGAGGAAGGGCTGAGATCTACTTGCCCTGTCGGATCGACGAATGTAAAATCTCTGGACTCAACATAAGGTTTCTTCACTAGTTAATTTATAACTTAGGGGCTTAGCCAAATTTTTGAAATTCTTCAAGGCTCTCGCTAGATCTTCAAGAGTTAGAAAACTGCTCTAAAACCATCAAAGACCTTTTAACTTTTTCAAAGATAAGCTTCTTGCATATCTTGCAAGCTTTCCACATAAATATCGAGACTTCCTCGAGACTTAAGGCCCTCAATTTCTCGTAGAGACCTCTCAGACATATGGACACTCGCATCGCCAGGTAAATGATGTTTTTGTCCATATCTTGCAAACTTTCCTCTCAAGTTTGTAAGATTCTTAGCGATTCACAGTTTAGCAGAGTAAACAATGTCAACAACAAGCATATCCCAATTACTTAGGGATTCCATTCATTGATTAAAAGCATTCCCATTTCCCATTTAGATAAAACAATTACATAATTACATCATTCATACACAGTTAACATACCAAGTTAAATACTTATCTGAACATGGAAATGTCCACAACTAACTAACTAAGAGGGGGTGCCTTTCCTACCAACCTTAGGCCATACTATAGAGTGCCTTCCTACAATATGCCACCCCTCGTGCAAAGCCATGATACCACAAGGGGAATGACTCAGCTGGTTTCCAAGCTTAGGATGATCCAGGAAGGTTACTCTCCTTCCTCCTCTAACAACAACAGAACTTGTGCCCTTCCCACTTAGCTCAGGGTCTCTATGGGTTTATCATGTAGTTTATCAATTGGATTTCCTCTACACAAGGGAGCCCCTTCTCTGCTATACAGTCCCTTGGCGACCTCCCCTTACTAGTGTCGATTTATTTCCAGTAAGTACCAAGTTGTGGTCCTCTATTGCTCCAGTCTGGATCTGGGCCTTCTCTGTTTTAGGGTGATCATCAATAAGTTGGACAAGCTTCCTATTTTCTTCAAGGAAAGCTCTCCACTCTCTTCTCTCCTTCAGTTTGCGCCAATGAACACTTTTGTTCACTGCGCTCTTTCCTAGGAACTCGTCACTCCTGCACTCTTTCTCAGATTGTTCTCCTTGTTCGCTGCATGATATGTTCTTCTGATGCCACTCTTAGTGACTAATTGTTTTCCTGTGTGTGTGTGTGTGTGTG
Organism: Picea mariana; assembly: GCA_032191745.1. Classification (NCBI taxonomy): domain Eukaryota; kingdom Viridiplantae; phylum Streptophyta; class Pinopsida; order Pinales; family Pinaceae; genus Picea; species Picea mariana. Next base: position 3,835 of record JASDQU010348852.1, read on the forward strand.
TAATGTTCCCACACAAGATTGCTAGGAACTTAAGGGTTTAATGTTTGTTTGTTTGTGTTGTTGTTGAAGTTTTTTCCAGATTGTTTTCCCAGAGTTGTGCTGGAGATGCTTTCATGTGTTTTATAGCTTATAGATGGCACAACAAGAGAGACACAATAGAATAGCCAAAATCTTCAGATCTTACCTTTATTTATTTAGTAAGCCGACCTCCATACAAGAGATATACATATTTGGAAGAATATAAGAAAAATATAGAAGCTATGGCTAAATATGCCTCTAAGATACAACAAAAGAGAATTGTGAATAATCCAAGACCTCCAACTGGCAACATGCAAATCTGAACAAGATCAATTTCTTTCCCTTTTTCGATTTGGTATCCCAAAACTGGTTGAGTTGCGCACCACCTGGTTGTAGAGACCCTAGGAATTTCAACCTCTTCAAATCTGGGCTCCAAACTCTTGGGTATGGTTGTAGATATTTAGATCCAGTCTTGTAGGACACATATGATGAGATCCTCGAGCCAAAATGTGAGATCCAACCCTTCAACTCACTGTACCTCCAAGAGAAGATGTGCCCTCCTTTAGAAATTCGATCAACCAAGAGAAATAACAAATATGCAAAGAAAACCCTTCAAGAACTGATGAGAAAAGGTGTTATGGTGATGGTGAACCCTTCTAGAACAAGTCTAAGATCTTCAACCTCCAAGCCAAATTGAATCCCCTTTACTCCAACAATGCGCCCAACCTGTAGAAAACTCCCAATGTTGCTCCCCGCTCCCACTATACACTTCTGGAATGGATATGAAACTAAGTAGAATGGTGAGGGTGGTATCTTTCACCACCTTGACCAAGCTTGGATAAGGAACGGAGGAATCTTTCACCTCCTTGTTGAACTCTAGGGTTTAGTGAGACAAAACCCTCAAACACCCAAGCTCTCAAGCTCACAAGTGTAAACGACAAAATGATCAAGAATGAGGAGTGAGACACCTTCCTCTTTTCTACCTCCAATTCTAATTTTCACTTAATTGATTTAATTGGCTTCTAAGGTCATTCACCTTTATTTTCCCAACTTAGCCAATTATCTTTTATTTTCCTTTTTTGCTAAAGTCACTTTAATAATTTACTTTAACACCTTAGCGACTCCTTTTTGCCTCTTAGTTCCCCTTTATTTTATTGAGACTATAGTCTAGAGGGAACAACTAGACTACTAAGTCTCTCAAGACCCCTGTCACTTGGAAGGGGACATTACAGTGCATCTCTCTCCTTAACGGGTGTCTAGTCTGGTGGTGTTTTTCCACCTTTGGCCTCTTCTTCCTCCAATCCTCTTGGGATTCTCGTGACTTCCTGCAGATGCCACCTGCTGCTTGCAGTCCCAATTCTGAAGGGGTAATTCCATGGTGTCCTCCGCGTTAGGTTACTTTAGCTAGCCCTTGCCTTCCTCAAAGACCAAATCGCCAATAGTTACTAACTACCTCAACCATTGATCTGACCTCCATAATTGGTCACATGGTTCCATACATGTCTGGTACACTGGTTGGTGTATGTTTATGCCTTACAAGCATAAGTTGGCTCGTTAAACAAACTTCATGTTTTCTTCATAAAAACGCCCCAGCTCCACCTTACCCCACCACTCAATCAATTCATGCTTCACCATTTCCCACTTGTGTATCATGGCTAGTACTTTCAAGGCTGTTCCCTCTCAATCAGTTATTTGGTGTTTTCATTAATTAAAACACAATTACATGCTTCATAAACATAATCATACGAAGTCTTAGCATAATTATGTTTTTTTGGGGAAAATAAGGTGTTACAACAATTTGTGGGATTCTTCCCTCTTCCCTAGAATATTTAAATGGAGGATGGTGTCAACTGTTAACTGCAAGAGTGGATACTAGCCTTGAAAGATTCGTCTTGGTTGGAACTCATGACATCCATGTCAACAACATGCTCTTGGTAAATGGTCCAACCCATTGACTTAACCCTTGGGGCTCTATGTTTCACAATAGTATATACATAAGCACATGTGATTACAAGAATGTTCATTTGGTTGCTAAAAGTGGTTTAGCTTTGTCATTGTAGATGGTGTCACTGTTTTTCTTCTCGATCTACCGTGTGATATTGTTGATGCACTTGTAAGATAGGGGTTGGGTTTCATATCATTGTTGGTGATAGTTGATATTCCAAGTGTTCATGCGAGTTATTGTTTTTTTGTACATGATTTTGAACTTGACATACATGGTGTGGTCTATGCTCATTGTTTTTGACGCTGCAAGTGCATTGCTACTTAGAACTTGTAAAGAGCACCACCTTTAACTTCATAAGAAGAATTAGGAACCAAGGGTACCTTGGTTAAATGAGGCTAACACGAATGATTGTGCACCGAATATGCTCAAATTATTTCACCTAAAAAAAACTCAATAACCAAAAAAACTTATGTATAATTTTGTGTGGCACATGTTTAAAAAAATTAAATCAAATTCAAAATCTAAATAAAAAAATTAAATCAAATGCAAAATCTAAATAAAAAAAATTAAATCAAATGCAAAATCTAAATAAATTTGATATAATAGATACCTTTCAATCTTAATATCTTAGTTAAAAAATCATATTATATAAAATGGGAAATTTAAAATATGCTCTTAAAAATATTTAATTAAATCTAATTAATGTGAAAAAATTAATTAAAGTTAACTTGATATAAATGCTAAAAATACTTAATTAAATTTAATTAACATAAATATTATTAAAAAAAAAGTCAAATATAAAATCGGAACAAAATGTAAAAAACCTAAATAAATTTAATAATAAATACCTTTCCATTTTAATATCTAAAAAAATCTATATCATACAAAATTATCTAATTCAAAATAATTGTTAAAAAATTTAAGTGAAAAACTTAATTAAATTTAACTTAACATAAATACTAAATAAATTAAATCTTATTGACATAAAAAAAAAAAATGAAAAAACACTTAAATCTAGTTGACACAAACACAAAATATCATAGAGAGAAAAAAAAACACATTAACATCAACTTAGTTGTGAAAGTGGGTGTTGGAAAAGATCAAAAGAAGCTTGGGAAGAAAAGGTGTGTGTGTTCTGCACCTCAGGAAAAGTGGAAACAGAAAAACATTTCATTTTAGAGTGTGAAGCTTTCAAAGACAGCATGGACAACTATATAAATATCTTGAGAGCTAGCTCTTGGAATAACTTATTCAGCTAGGGGACAATGGAGAAATTAGAGTAGCTCATCATCAAACTAAACAGGAAAATGGTTAAACTGCTGAAATCAGTGTGTAAGGTGATCTGTCCCATAAACTATTGTTAACCTCGTGAACGTTAAAATTACTTCTTCTTCTTCAACCATATATACACAACTCCACTATACTAGAGTCAAACTCAAAATAAATCACAAACACTAACCAGAGTTAGGGAAGCCCAACAGCAAGACATCAAGTGGGACATGGCCATACCATAGTTAGCTCACAGTTATCGCCCACGAAGCAAATATCCATCCAACTCTAACCGCGTCGTTTCTGGCCTAGATTTTTAAAACATTAAATGTTATGAATGATGTTGACTCCTACTGGGCTCCGATATTTAGTACTCTCTCAATTTTTAAATATCGGTAATATTCTTATTTATTGTTATTTTTTTAAACGTTCCCTTTGCGTGCAGATTCCCTTTACACAATCATTCATTTCTTATTATTCATTCATGGTTCCATGCAACGCTCGAGGCCCCACGGCTGCGCGGGTTCGAATCCCCTGGACTCGCTTTCCCCACTTTTGGCATCCCAGATTCCCTTCTCCTCTCCATCCTTTCGGGTCCTAACGTCCTACCGACATCTGTGCGGTCTTGGAAGCAATGCTCATTATTTGCCCGTTCGTTTGTCCGTCTGTCCGGAGTCTTTCACACCGCGAGGCTCCTCCTTCTCCGTGCCTGCGCGAAAACAGAGTTCTTGATGCGGTCCGTTTCAGGAGACTGCGAGGTGCCACGGCAATCGTATTTCGAATTGAAGAAATTGGTCATCTTTCAGTAGGTTTCCAGAATTCAAGAAATTAATTAGATAGGGTTTCTAGGGTCTGTGCAAAATTGGGGGAGAATCCGGGGTTTTATGGCATAGTGACTCGATACCAGGGCTTTAGGGGAAGCAAACGCGCGGTTCATCATGACAGCAGGGCTTTCATGGTAGATGAAAAATACGGAAGGCGCTCTATATGGTGTAATTAACAAGGCGAGGTCATGGATTCCTCAGATGGATGAAGCATCTACCGTTTCGAGGGACTATTGGATGCCGGATCAGAGCTGCAGGGTTTGTTATGATTGTGAGTCGCAGTTTACGATCTTCAATCGGCGGCACCATTGCCGGATTTGCGGTCGGGTTTTTTGCGGGAGGTGCACAGCGAACACAATTGCTGCTTCTGTTGTCGATGGTTGGAAGTATGATCAGGAAGAGGGGGACCGTATTAGGGTTTGCACCTATTGTTTCAAGATACGGGAGGAACAGATGACAGCTTCGCAAGATGATGGCACTCAATTGTTGTCTCCAGGGATCAGTCCTTCGCCTTCTATTACAAGTTTATCCAGTAGTAAGTCCAGCGGCAGCGATAGCGGCGTTAACGTCTTTGGCGCCATGCCTTATTCAACTGTACCTTATCAGCATGTCGCTTACAGTTCTGCTCTTAGTAATCCAACTCAAGATGTGGACGGATTGGAGCGAATGCCTGAGAAGAAACGAGATATACCGTATCCGGGAAGGAACGCGAATTCTCCATCGATCCTGGAAGGCGGAGGATCTGCTGCCAGTATTTTTGGAACTCCCCCGAACAGGTATGGTATCATTTACTTTCCTCAAACTCCATGTTTTGAAATTCTGTCAACTGCTTTTCAAGAAACTTGACAAGAAGTCCCGTTTCTAGTTCCACTTCCGTTCCAGTTCTCGCTTCCATTCCCTTCTTGACATTAGATTAGCACATTGACAACAATTGTGAGAGATGGATTATTCAACCAGTATTACATTTACCAAAATCTTCGCCAATCCGGAAGCTGGCTTTGGGGTGCAAGTCCTTGGGTTGATACGGTAGCATACTCTGTCACTCCAGTAATAACTTTTCACATAGGTGCTTGTGTCCTTTGTCGGTCCCTATTTCCTGTGGTTGTTGTCCTTGTGATGCCTTCTTTAAATGCAAGCTTACAAAACTGCAGTGGGGTAGCCCTTGTTTAGGATTTCTTTCCACATTAATATGACTGCCACTACTACATATTGATCAATTTAGATTTCCGATTCATGATTCATATCCCTTGAGGCCGTCTAGCCCTGTTTCTTATTCTGTTACTGTTTCCCGTTCCGTTTCCTGTTTCCATTCTGGTAACTTATGTCAACTGCACGCGGTCTTCAAGTGATGGTATTTGTGGCAATCCATTGATTGGTAAATATTGTGACAATTACTGAAAAAGCAAATGTCTGGAATCTTGATTATTTCAGAAATCAATAACAGACAGAAATTTTGAATGATGATTGTTAAGAACTTTTTGGAGACTCACTTGATGCATTTATGCCATCTATGTTTTGTAGGAGTGACGATGAGGATGATGAGTATGGTAAGATTCCTGAGGATCCTGAGTGGCAGATTTCTAGACAAACAGAAGTATACTTTCAGGACAACTGTAACTTAGTTCATGATCCTGGATATAATTTGAATGGGATTCATCCTGTTGGTTATAGCTCCCAAAATCCGGTGAACCCAGGGATCCTGGAAACAGGGTTGAGTAGTAAAACCAAAAACTCTGATGAGCATGTCGAGGGAATGAATATCCCTTCACAAACTGGTAACCAGGAAGAAAGCCAACACTCAAGGGTGCCAGAAAGGTCTGGAGAAGAATCAGAGGGAACAGACAATGCTGATGAGTGCCATGATGAAGCATCTATGTTTGAGACACCGGGTCCAGATGTAGAGCAGTCAGTGGACATAGAGAAAATTGTGGATATATGGATTCCGCCTGAGCCAGAAGATGAACAAGATGAAAAGGAGACCGGTGTGTTTGATGATGAAGACGATGATGATGATGGTGGTTGGGGTTTGCCCCGTTCTACTGGCAGCTTTAGTGACAGTGAATACAAGAGTAAAGAGAGATCAAGTGAGGAGTATAGGAAGGCTATGAGATCTGTAGTAGATGGGCACTTTAGGGCTCTTGTGGCACAACTTCTCAAGGGAGAGGATGTTCCTATAGGTGAAGAGAATCACAGGGACAGCTGGCTAGAAATAGTCACCTCAATGTCATGGCAAGCATCGAGTCTCGTCAAGCCAGACACTAGCAAGGGAGGAGGAATGGATCCTGGGGGGTATGTGAAGGTCAAGTGCATTGCATGCGGTTACCCTTCTGAAAGGTAGATTTGTAGTCATTTTCCTCTTAATTTGCTTGCTTTGTGTCTCTCATAATATTATGTGTTCCAAGCTGGCATTTCCATAATTAGTATTAAACTACTATGATCCTTTTTAACAGTGAGGTGATTAAGGGAGTTGTTTGCAAAAAGAATGTAGCACATAGGCGGATGACATCAAAAAAGTACAAGAATGCCCGACTACTGCTTCTTGGAGGAGCTTTAGAATATCAGCGAGTCTCAAATCAGCTGTCATCTCTTGATACTCTGCTTCAACAAGTAATATTAATCTGGCTTTCGTTTTATCATATATCTGCAAACTTTAGATTTCTATGTGCTGATTTCTATATCTTGCTTTTGTCTTTTCATATATATGTGAACTGTAGATTTCTACATGCTGATTGTGTTTGCTCTCTTATTTTAGGAAAAGGAACATCTAAAAATGACTGTGACAAAGATAGAAGCTCATCATCCTAATGTGCTGCTGGTTGAGAGAACTGTGTCCCGTTATGCACAAGAGTATTTGTTGGAAAAAGAAATATCTTTGGTATTGAATGTCAAAAGGCCTCTTTTGGAGCGTATAGCACGTTGCACAGGGGCACATATTGTACCTTCTGTCGATAATCTGACTGCACCGAAATTGGGGCATTGTGAGTTCTTTCACGTTGAAAAGTTCATGGAGGAGCATGGCAGCGCTGATCAGGCAGGAAAAAAATTACTGAAAACCTTGATGTTCTTTGATGGTTGCCCAAAGCCTTTGGGTTGCACGGTAAGTCCTTTTCAACTTCCATGTTACAGTATAACATTCATCCATTCATCACAGTCTGACATCCATTCTTCCACAGTTTTATACCATTAGGCAAAGTGCCATCAATTTCTTTTAAAAATATGGTTTTGGATTTTCAATTTTTTTTGCCAAGGTTCAGGGATGGCTGGATAGACACCCCAGTTTTCAGGGGATGGCAGGGGATGAGACATTTCAGTGTGCAGTTTTTCATGTTTAATGGCCATTTTGGTGTTCAATTTTCCTTTCCATTAATGGATAAAGTAATTTACATTTGGGTTTCTGTAATGATTCCCGATGGGTACTTGAAAACACAAATCAAATGTAGTAAAGTAATCGGTACTATCATTGAAAAAAATCCTAATTTAGCTCAATAATAGCAAATATAAACACATTGTAAACATCATAGACACATTTTCGATACCTTTGACATATAAACATGTAATATAATATAATAACGTCATAATAATGTACTCAGTATTATTCTGTAAAGACATGATTATTGGTCATGACCCTTAATAAAGGGGTATGATGTTTGTATTTATACCCCCGAATTAATGTACAATTGAGTCATCCAATAATTCAATATCATAATTTTTATAAATTCATTGCCTAATAGACACTTTAACTTTTAAGATACCAGGTGGTAACAAGTGATATCAGAGCTCTTGGGCTTCTGGTCGAACCTGGGTAGAGGTATCGCTTCCACTCTTATCTTTCTTGGCCTGCATGCCTCTTCTAACATGCACAGCATAATTGTGCATATATGTAATTTGAAGAAAAACATTACTTTTTTCCCACAGCTTTGGTGCAATATGTTTAAACAACAAAAACAAGAGAACACCCCCTTTTGACATATAGGTTTCCTTTTCCACCCATATTTTTCATGTGCTAGCATTCCATATTGTTTTCATCCAATTGTTCTTATAGAATCTAGTGTCCCTCCTGCCTCTCCCTCCTGCCTCTCTAAGGTTTTCTCGCTGTCCAATCTTGTTAAATTTGTGCATGCCTTAACTATCCTTGCAGGTGAAAGTTCGTTATAAAACTTATGCAAACTATGGTTGAACATTCCCTATAATATTTGTTTCTGTTTTTCCAAAATACGTCTTAGAATATTCCAAAAAGAACTTTTAGAACATAATGTAGGAAAGCTAATTTGGCTGGTTGGACGATTTCCATTGTTTGTATGATTAATGTCAAATCTTTTTTGTATTGGAGACTAGTTATACCTTTTCTCAAGGTGAGTTTCAGGCCTTTTCATAAAATGTGGGCCTTTTCCTCAT
>JASDQU010348854.1:739-12259 GCA_032191745.1 Picea mariana
TGATACCACCTAAACTAACTGATTTTAAGCTTCTATTGTAAGGGTCCCAAACATTCTTCCCTATTTTGGCTCTACTCCTTGAGTAATTTTTACACATTTCACATATTCCAGCAAATGGTTTATGAGATATGTCACCTGGTGCCATCAGGTTAAGAATCTCTAAATATTCTTATGAAATTCCCTTAAGGAAAACAACCCTAATTGCATCCTCTGGGAGGTCATGGTATTTTGACTTCTGGGAGATATAACCAAATATTTCCATAGAATCTTCGAGGGTCTCGTCTTCTAATTGTTGGATTTTAAAAATGTCATTACGAGACTCTTTGGTCTTCCAGTAGTCTTGGTACTTCTTGAGAAATATGTCTTTCATGGCTTCCCAAGACCTAATACTGGATTCTTCCAACCCCATGAACCATATTAGTGCAGAGTCTTTGAGGGTGGCAGGAAAGAGTTTTAATTTCTGGGCATCTTGTATGTAGTTGTAGCTCCTACACAAGATGTCAAATTCAAATAGGAAGGTGTCTGGATCTTCATTGTTTTTACCATAAAAGGTAGGCAGTGCTGAGAGAGGAATATTCTTCATGTTGACATTCGGAGTGGTGTCTAAAATTAGAAACTTGAAGGTAGTTTCAGTTTGGTTTCCAGTTTCTTCTTCCTCTTCGTGTCTTACATTGTTATGGTCCTCCTGATCATCTGTATCGGTTTGATTTCTGAAAAGAGAGTACCTAGGTGGTTTTACTTTTGAAGAAAACATGGTTTCCCTTTGATGGAAAGGTCTTCCTACGGATTGGATGTATGGGACTCTACTCGAGCTGGTTGAGACTATTGGTGCCAAATTTTCTGTGTCAATTTGAGAGATGATTACATTGGATGAACTACCAAACAAAAGATTCACCTGTTCAGGGTCTATGATGTCCTTAAAATTAGGGTCCCTAAAGGTTGTATTTTTTGGTTCTGTGGAAGACTCGAGTGGTCTTGCCTCCTATCCTAATATGATTGATGCTTCAGATTCTTGTTCTATAGTGCTCCTTGTGTTAGTCCCTTTAGAGACTATTTTATCTCTTTGAGTCGAGCTAGCTTCTGTTTTTCGGTATCGGTCTGCAGATTTTATAAGTGGAACGTTCCTTCCCCCAAAGAGATCGGAAGGAACCTTGGTTGAAAGGTATGATTTTGATTTAATGTATCTACCTTGTGGGTCTCTAGGATTGTTCATGAAAGAAAGAAAAAACAAAAAGAAAAATCTACCATCTGGTTCCTAGGTCTATTCATGAAAAATAAAAAAATAAAAAACTACCATTGGGATTGGGGGAACCTGCTATAGCAGATGCGCAGGTTCTTACCTCTCGTCTTAAAGTTCCCCCACCATCAAACTAATGCTAAGGTCTAGAAATGGTCTAATTCCTAATTACTTCTTACCTTGAGACAACTCCCCGACAACGGCACTAAAATTTTAGGTGATTTATATGTACTAAAAAGACACTAAAATACCCTCAATTAAATTGTCAACCTGGGGTAAGTAAACTTAGAGTTGTAGCAAAATATATGCCAAAGGTAAAAGGTTGGTAGGAGTATAATCTAACTAATGAAATAAGCTATCTAAGGCTAATCTACTCAAGCAAAACTATCTAATGAGCAAACCCTACTAAACAAATTGAAACTATTTAACCTAAGTATTTTTGGTCCAAGGATTGATGGATGGTTCTAAGAAAAGCAAGTGAAAACCCTACTTTAAAGCAACTAGTTCATGTCAATAAGAAAAAGAAACTACCTAAGCATATCAATAAGCAAATGACAAAAGCAAACTATCTTAACTTGCCAACCTACATTCAATGAGCAACTACCCTATGAAAGCAAATAAGTGAAAAAGTAAGCAAAGACACCTATCTAACCGATAAAGCAAATAGACAAGTAAGCAAAGACACCTAACTAACCTACTAAAGCAAAAGACAAGTCAACAAAGAAAACTATCTATCCTACAAAAACAAATAGACAAGTAAGCAAAGACTTCTCATTGAACAACTATCTAGCCTAAGAGGCAAGTGGACTAAATGCTTGATGCAAAACTATTTCTAATGCATGAGATGAAATTCATTTTATTGAAAGAAAGAAGGACTACCAACTAAATTCCTAATTTATGATAAACAAAACTGCTCTTAAATCTTTTGAAGCAAAAGACTAACTACCCTACAATGACGATAAAATTATATTCTAACCTATGAAATCAAGAAACTATCTTTAATCTATGAAATACTCAAATATAATGCTGGTGGTTCTGTGAATACCTTCGGTGGTGACAGATGATATCTCGATGGCACTTGACAACAAAGGACAATTCAAGTGGTATAAACTCAATATTAATCTCAATGGCAAAATGGAAGGTATGTATTAAACAATCCACCGAGAATTTAGCCATGACAAAGATAATGTTAAATACCCTACATATTCATGTATAAACCATTAACATCATAATGAGATCATCATTCTACTTCTAGGTTACGTAATCAAAAATCATACTAAGAAATATAGTTGCAATTCAATTCTAGAAAAGGAAATTACATAAATGAAACTATGCTATGTCTAGACTAATAATTCAAACTACAATTAAACAATGCTTTAAACACAGAGACTAAAACATGATATAAAAAGTAAATGAGCAATCTTCATTAACCAATAACTAATTTAGATGATATCTATATAAACTAAGATAAGCAAGCTATGATTGAAGCTAGAACTTATTCTATTCATCCATCAAAATCCCTATGAAAGGAACCCCAAATAAAACTCTATTTTATTCTAAAAATTATGTTTTCAACTTGATTATAAAACCATAAATCAAAACATAATTTAACATCTAAATGCACATGAGATTAATATACAGAGACTTGCAAGTCTGTTCCTAATCTACAAAACTAATTCATGCTAATATAACCCATCATATGAACCTGCAAAAGAGCAATAAAACAATTAAATTACAACAAGCTAATTAACATAATAAAACATGCATGTACAAAAAATAAAAGAACAATTTAAATTATGAAATGCCTAAATAACACACTGATCGTCACCAGACTGTTGGTTCCCCCCCCAACGAATCGTGGCTACCTTCTACAAGCACACCACAAACTTCAATAGGCCAAATTCACCATGAAAGCTTGAAAACACAGTTCTGGCACAATTCTGGCAATGTAAAACTCAAAACAGAGCAAAATTGTTTTTCTGACAATTCTAATGCTTATGCTACTTGGTTAATAATCTGATGACCATCCTATCAGTATTTATAAGCTTACAACCCAAGTGGTCGACCACAGGAGGGTCGAACCACTTCTAATTTTGGCAAAATACAATAAAGGATGCTCTAACTGACAAAACAGAGAAAGCCAGTAATCGCCTTCTTTGGACAACTGAAACTGAGTTGTCTGGAGCTTAGTAGCTAGAGGGGGCGATCATGAAGAAAACCCATGTGCCCGATTTTTCCATCATTGGCCGCCAATGTCATAACCGCCAACTCACCCTACGTTTTTATGCAATAGTAAGTGCTGGGATGAGTGCCGGATCGGGTACCGGAACGATTGCTGGAATGAGTGTCAGATCAAGTGCCGGAATTGGAAACATGGTGCGTTTTTCCCTGTAACAACAGAAAAACACAAATTAACTCTTGGAAATCATAGAACATGATGAATTAAACTTGATTTAATCATTAAACATGAATTACACGTACCTTATGGTGATCATACCGTTTTTTCATGAAATTCTTCAAAAAGCTCCTTTAAAAGATGAAAAACACATATATACATATGGCAAAAGTKCATAATAACTTTCATGAAAATGATCATATCTCGGGCCCAACAATGCCTCCAAGGGAAACGTCCTTCATCTTGCAATCACAATRCCCATAATCAATGGTTCCCCATACATGGGGTCTAGCATCCATCCTGTGTGAAAAGTATTGCAAACACAAACAAGTACGCCCTCCAAGGGTCCACAAGTCRTATGCATAATTCAAAGTAAGCCACATTTAATAAGATAACCACCCAAACRTTTTTCATCAAACCCTCCTTTTAAAACTAAATAAATTCTCAAAGACCTTATAAAATTTGCTTAATTTAGGTATAGGAGGGGTGTCAAGATGCCCTATTGGGTTAGCCAATCCCCAAGTCAAAGGTTTTTCCCAAGRAGAACCTATCTAAGTCATGTAGTGAGTGTGAAGTGGATTTGGAACATGACTCATAGCAATGGGGTTATTTACATACAAGGCTCTGTATTCTCTCATTCATGGGTGCTTTTGTAGAGGGTGTGTTGCCCTTCAAAATGAAACATTTTCCCAATCCCTTTCACTGTCATTAATTCATTAAGGTCCAAAACTTTAAGCACTATGTGCAATGAAAAGTTAAGAGTAACTCAATGTGAATTGAGGATATAAACATAGATAGTGCCATATGCAATGGAAAATAAGGGACACCACAAAATTCACTTCCTCAACGAGAAAGACATTTATTGATTATGTGATTTCTTTTGCAGGTATTTCATTTTTTGGAGAAGTGTTTTATTGTTCCCAGGACCCGAGGGAATGCATATAGAAGGATAATATTGGATTTTATCTTTTTCTGGATACAACACCTATGGGCCTTGTTATCCCCTAGCCTAGGGATAACTAAGGAGATTATGTCTCGAGGCCCATAGGTCCTAGACATGCAATACCGAGAGCCAGATAGACTTGATCCTGGCCTTGGAGGGCCCATCCTTTTCTACTTCAGTGCCTCCACCTTGTCAACAACAACATCATCCATCCTGTTATCCTGGTACTTCAGTAGAAATGGGTCTTTCTCCATGAGGTAATGAGTCTAGGTATCATGGTATGTGTCACTCTGATTCTCAAAACATTTGAATATGTGCATTTAATTATTTTACTTCTAACGTGTGCTTAGACCTTATGTCTTTCCACTTGACCACACTCAGGGTGAATGACAGGATGCCCTAGTAAGTTGGTTCCCATAGGGTTTGATTTCCCACCATACTTACCACTTTTCATCTTTTTCCCTCTCATCCATCCCATATATTGGTACGGGCATTGGGCTTGCAAAGTTAGCAAAGTGTTGTACCTTACCTTATGGGAAGAAGGGGATAAAGGCCCAAAGGGTAAAAGTAACTCGCAAAGAATGAAAGAAAAAATAATGAAACCTTGAGATGCTTTGCCCAGGGATCCCCGAGAAAGAAATAAAAGTGTTCTCAGCAAGAAACAGAGGGACCCGTAAAAATAATAAATCAAGACCTAGTTGGAGGATAGGGGGTCTCATGACGAGCCAACCTATTAGGTCCATGGGCATGTAGTGGTATGAAACTACCATTAATCTGGTCACCACGCTAGGGTAGTCTCTCTTGGTGGCATAATCAAGAGAAAGGGGGTCTCATCACGGGCCAACCTTCTCATTTCCATGAAATTCTTGTGGGTAACATTTTCACCACTGGTCACCATGCCAGGGCAATGTCCCCTAACTAGTCTCTTGAAAGAAAAATCAATAAGAATAAAAAATAAAAGGCATGAATGTGCTTGGAAACATTTTCATCCATCACAACTCACCCTCTTCAGAGGCACCCACATGTAAGGCATACATTTCCCTGTTATCATTGCACTCATTTCCCAGACATCCCTTACAACCTCATCCACTTACATTGCCTGGATTTGTCTTCACCCGGAAACATCCCACATCTAATGAGCACTAGCCCAATAGGACATCCTAGCACCCCCTCCAAACTTGGCTTGTAGAATATCATACTGTATTTGAGAACTTGTTTGGGAAAGGGGGTTTCAAGCACATGTTTAAATAACTTGATTATTAGATGCAATTGGCATTTCTATGATCCATGTGACTTATGAGCCCATGGGGGGCGTACTTGTTGATGTTGCAGGGCCACACCCGATGGATAAGAACATATGGGGAGATGATTAGTTCATACCTCCATAGTGATAAAATCCCATGAGATGGATGTTGAGACCACAACCAGGGGCAGAGACAGATCATGGATTTGCACTAGAGAGAGAGAAGGACGTTCCACCAGGGACAACCTAGCAGGCTTGGACCTAGGGGGGTCTTACCCTTCTCACCATGATGTAGTCCTTGGAAGGCCCATGAAATCACCCATGTGACCCATGACGTCACCCAACATTTTGGACACTTTGGAGGCAGTTGTGTGCCAAATGGCACGTGTGGTTTGATCCAGAGGCCCAAGAAGGCCTAACGTTTTTCTCCTGGAGACCAACGTTGCCCTAAAAAGGCCTAACATCACCCTAAAAGGGCATGACGTCACCTTTTCTTCTTTATTTAGGGTTTTATTATGTCATTTAATGTACAAACTGAATATTACATGTAATTGGCCATGTCGACCTTTTTGACCTAATTTTGGTCATTGAAACTATATAAGGGTTTTTACCCTTGCATTTTTCGTCATCTTTCACTCACACTTAGTGAGGTCTGAAATTTTCTCCCTACTTAGGGTTTTATGACTGAAATTTAGTGCGCAYTTGTTGGAGGAGGCTAATCTTGGACTATTTTGGCAATTTTCTTGGTGGAAATGTTCAACTAGGGTTTATGCTTGATGRATCATATGATTCTTGATGAATGTAAGTGAAATTTCTGCAATTCATCTTCATTGAATGGTTATAGTCATTTTTATCTTGCGTTTACATTAATATTATGAAATTTCTTGCTTAAAACCCTAGGAAGTCTAGCACATGTTATTGTCCTAGATTTAAGARATTTTGCCTACTAGATTTTTCCAAGAAGTCGTTTTCCTTGAAGCTATTGCTAAGGGACTTGCCATTGCAACACCCTAGCACTTATTGCTTCATCTTAGCCGTCATTTTCTTCATCTTTGAGTTAAAGAGGGAGGAAAATATACTAAGGCCTAGGGTTAGCTACACCTTAGTAGTTATTTTCCCCTAGGGTTTGGTAGTTGAAGCCTTGGCTTACCAACACTTCAACTATCAATATCTCTTGTCTTTGACTCTCCTACTATCATCCGTTTCCTTCAACATTTTCTGCCACTTAATAGACTCCATTTTCCCTAAAAGGCACTAATCTAAGACTTCTTATTGAGTGATTGACCAAAGCAACCATCAAAACCTACACTTTAAGCCTTCTACTAACCACCTCTAACATTAGAATAGCCTAACCTAATAAAATTATTATTGTTATTACTAAAGTAAGCTACAACCATACTTTGCAACATTAAAAGCTTCTAAAAGCAATTGAAAAAGTTGATTAATACAATGCATTGCTTGCTTCTGATAAATGCTAGTATTATAGTGTTAATGATTGATTATCCTTGGTCATTTTGAAGTTGTTTCAAGGCACTTATTGTGAAGTATTGTCTTATAAATATTTCTACTATAAATTTGTTTTTACTTCATCATTATATTAGCCAATTGCTTTTATTGAGAAAGTCTGTGGTTTTATGAAGTGCTAACAACAAGTTGTACCTACAAAAATATATAGTTTCTTGTTGCTTTTTTCCGAGCAGGTACATATTGATATTTCATAACTTCATTATTGATAACCCCAAGACTTTCTGATCAGTGGTGAATTGTGAGAGGGGACCTTTTAATAGCCATCTTGACCTTTCCTTCTCAAAACCCGAGGTCACTGGGTACGTCTCCCCTGGGCCTTCAACCCTAAAGAGAAAGAGGAATCCTTTTGAGGTGACAATGATAGGATAACCTCAAGTCACACCAATTTTATTTCCATTTACCTTTCCTTTACTCAAAGTACAAATTGTGCAATAACATTTTTGCACCATTGTCGGGGAACACTGAGTTAACATTCCTCAAACGACATTTTTTCAGTAAGACTTATCCTCAAAAAATATTTAATTCACAGTCTTACCTGACGACTCCACTAAGGGTGATTCCCTATTTCCTTTGATAATTTCAAGAAAATTATTTGGTGACTCCACAATCCACAGGGAGGTACACCGACCCTCCCCAATCCTTTAGAAGAAAGCCTCACCGGAACTCTCCCATAGTAAAATCAATTTTTGGAGGAAATCTTCACTTAAAAACAATGTTTAGCACAGGAACTCAAACCGTCATTCCAAACCAAGCCAATAACCAAAGACAATTATCATCCAATCTTTTCAAACCTCCAGACATGACAACTATACCGGGCTACCCTAGGCAAATGCCCCCCAAGTATGAAAAATGGTTGCCCAAATTCACCGGAAATGATGTAATCAACGTCGAGGATCACATGAGCAATTTTCAGGCCTTCTTCCATATTCATCCCATTAGTGATGATGCTGAATATTTAGCTATGGAATTTTTCTCTGCTACCCTCCATGATGGTGCAAGGCGTTGGTACAATGGTCTTCCTGATGGAGGTATTAAAACCATGGATAGTTTATAGGAATTTTTCCTCAAATGATGGAGTTTCAAGGAAGACCCCAACATGCTGTTAATAAGGCTGAATAACCTCCTGAAACAAGAGAATGAGACCATTAGATAATTCCACAACAAGTTTGAAACCTTGTTGCAAAATACCCCTGTGAGTCATTATCCTTCTCCTAGTTTCCTTCTTTTCATCTATACCAAAGCCTTTACAGGTCATGTAGGGTATCTCCTCAGAGATAAAAACCCTCAAACAATCCAAGAATACCAAGAAGTAGCCACAAGGATTGAAGACAACCTTTCATCATCCAAAGTTTAACCTTTCTCAACCCCAAGAGTCAAAATGGGTAGTAAACCTAAGATAGTCTAGAATGTTGAACCTACCTCAGACATTAGTTCTCGCTTGGCAAAGTTGCAACTAAATGTAGATGGTATGGTAAAAACCCAAGAGCTAATGATGAATAGGATTGTCAACCTAGAGAGGAATCAACAACAAGCCCCTAGGGTTCCATACAAGGGTCAATTCCAGAAAGGGAACCAATTTTTCAGACCAAAGAATGATCAAGAGGTTCCAAATACTTTAGCCCCTGCAAATGTGGTGGATGAAAACCCTTGGTGCCTATAATACAATGAGTCACACTGGGAACATGGATGTCCTTACAAAAATGGAGGCCATGACCAAGTGAACATAATGGACCATACCATAGAGGACCCCCAAATCTACCTTAATATTACCCCTCAGGAACATCAAGAGAGCATAAAGGAAGCAACCAAGAAGGAAAGGATGGAGGTGATAAATAACCTTGACCAAGAATCAAGAGAAAAGTTGAAGAAAAAATAATTCCAAGTGTATACTAGACAAAATAAATTGAACCAACCTCTTTCTACTGGTCCTGCAAAATCCCAAACAAGGCCTCCACCCATGAACATTCTCCTTCCTAGGAATCTTACCAAGACTAAAAGAGTGGACTTAAACTTTGAATTTGAAGGGGAATTAGCCAAGATGCATGTGAACATCCCCTTGAGAGAAGTCATCAAGGTACCATCCGTCAAATAAAGATTTGATAATTTTTTCAAAGGATTAGATGGACCAATGGAACCTCCTATTATGCTACAAGCCGATCACTTTAGGGTCTAGTATGATGAACACTCACATTTCTTCATGACCTTATTGATGAATAACAAGTTCCTTGACAACTGTATGTTGGATTCAGAGGTAGGTTCCAACATGATGTCTCTAAAGGTCATGGAACAATTGGGCCTAAAATTCACACGACCTTACATGAATGTGTGTGGCTTTGAGTCTAGAGCCATACCTACACATGGGGTAATTGAGAATGTGTAAGTATGCCTTGGAAGATACCTCGAGAGAGTGATCCATATGGACATTGTAGTAGTAGATGTCCCAGATGTGTGGGGAATGTTGTTGTCTAGGAAATTTGCTGCAATGTTTGGAGGAACTCTATAGATGGATGTCACTTATATCAATGTGCCTATGAACAACGAAACAATAAGTCATATCCCGAATGTGCCAACGACCAAAATCTATGTGAAAGAGATTATTGATCACATCAAAACTAAAGAAGAACATGAGCCAATCATAGAAATTCTTCTTGAATTTTCTCCTGATGACATGCCTTTTGCTATGGAAAAAGACTTTGATCATATACAATGGCCAAAGAAGGAGGATTATCAAAAACTCCTGAACAAACACAAAGACAAGGAAGTTGGGGTTGTCAGGTTGTTAAATAAAGGAGAAGATAGCATATTGATCCAACCATCCCAACAAGAAGTTTTCACAGAATATTCCCACCCTCCTCCCTCAAGAAAGTACACCAGGGTTGTTCAAGAAACAACCAAGTTCAAAACCATAGATTACAAAGAGGGAGACATAGTATGGATG
Source organism: Picea mariana (assembly GCA_032191745.1). Classification (NCBI taxonomy): domain Eukaryota; kingdom Viridiplantae; phylum Streptophyta; class Pinopsida; order Pinales; family Pinaceae; genus Picea; species Picea mariana. The sequence continues at coordinate 11,023 of JASDQU010348854.1, forward strand.
TGGGATACAAATAAGGGAGAGCTTACTAATTTCAAAGGAAGCGCACAATTTTGGCTTGGACGCTTCAGAGTTGGAAGAAATTCAATCAATGTTGCATACTATTTGTCTACATTGGAAGGAAGAAGGCACCCATTAATAGTTAGCTTGCACCTCCTCAAACCCCATCAAGGGGAAGAGACTTGAATTCACAGGTAAGTATAGGTAAGTAGGTAGGCATTTGCATTCATTGTATATACCATTTTCATTTCATGATAGAATAGTTTCTATTTCCATTTGTATATATGCTTGCTTTCATTTTCTGTACTATACATGTATATGAGACAGGGGTAATATCACCACCCCAAATGATTACTAATAATATTATGTTGAGATCAAGGAGGTCACAGGTTATGCCAGAGATGCTAAGGTTCTCATGCGCTCTAAGGTGAGCACCTGTCCCCGAGTTGGAGCCAGATGTTATCCCCTAGCCTAGGGATAATCTAATGCCCCAGGTCGAGCCCCTGTGAAATGTACTGATGTTTGTAGGCTAGTGAGTCGAGTATTGATAAGTGTTATAATATGAAGGATTGTACTCATTTTACCATTGACAATACCCTTTTCACCCAACCATAGGCCGAAGCCACCCTCCGAGCACCTTGAAATTGACAGAGAAAATAATCCTAGTAGAAATCCAATAGCCAAGAGAGACTAATGCACCAAGCAATAAGTAACCAAGTTGATCAGATATTCTCACCCAAAAACTAGCGCAACACCTTCCCCAGGACTTGTGCACAAAACTGTTGGACTGCAGTGCGTAGAAATTTCTCTCTGCAATTCTGAAAAGTGTGTCAAATGAGAGACTGTCGCCCTATAATTATAGTGATTCTGGAAGACTTACTGGGGCCAAATTCTCCTTCTGGGTACTAATTAACTCATAGTGATCATCTATTGTCAGCCAACATCTTTTCTAAGGTTTCATTCATTTCTTTTCTTCCTTCCAGAACATTCTAATCTTGTCAAAGGTCACAATAGAGGTTCATACCTCCTGAATCTACCTTAATATCAACACTCCCTCCTATCTAGGGAGGTATGGTCTTGAGAACAACAAACCATTCAATTGGTAGCATCACGAGCATCGTCATTATTATCCAACTGAATAATTCTCCATGACAACTGGAACAATATCAATTGATAGAACACAATTGTGTTTTATCCATGGTAGTACATAACTACACTCTAGTGGTTTACTACCACACCA
>JASDQU010348857.1:557-12284 GCA_032191745.1 Picea mariana
AAGTGAATGAAAGGTTAAAGCCACATATATGTCCTCTACAATACATCTCTCCACGCAACAAAAGAAAGTGGATACGCTCATGGAAGAGTACAAAGACATAGTATACTCACCCATTGGGGTACCTCTATACTATCATTTCAAGGACTCAATCGATATGACCCTCGATGCACTACTACCCATTGGGCCCGTCTATGACCTCTCTTTGTCAGAAAAATGAGCAAATCAAGCAAAAAATCCAATATCTACTCTAAAAGGGGCACATCCGACCAATCTCGTCACCTTTTGAAAGCCCAATCGTGCTTGCATAGAAGAAATATGGGACCTAGCGACTCTATAGATTATCGAGCTCTAAATAAAATCAAAGTCAGTAACTGGTACCCAATTCCCAAAATTGACGATCTCCTTTACCAGCTGAAGGGGGGAAAATAATTTACTAATATTGATCTGAAGTTCGGATATGAGCATGTCCCAATAGAATTGATCTATGTATGGAGGACTACCTTCAAGTCCAAGTAAGGTCTTTTTGAATGGCTAGTCATGCCCTTTAGCTTCAAAAATTCCCCAGCAACTTTCATGAGGATGATGGACGATATCTTAAGGCCTTTCACCAATTATTTTATGGTTGTGTGTTTGGATGACATCCTCATCTTCAACAAGATTTGTGTGGAATACTTGCAACATATTCAATAGGTTTTCCATACTCTACAACAACATAAGGTATATGAAAATTTGGAAAAATGTTACTTCATAATGATCAAGGTCCAATACCTAGGCTACATTTTTTATGAGCATGGGGTGAATGTTGATTTATACAAGATCCAGGTCATTCATGACTGGCCAACCCCGACCAAATTAATTGAGCTTCAAATATTCTTAGGCCTTGACAATTTCTAGCTCAGGGTCATGTTGGGATTCTCCCACATTGCATGGGCCCTTAGCCAAGTGACCAGGGGTGGTGGCAAGGAAAATATTTTGTGGGTCCACTCAAAATATAAATAATTCGATGATTTGAAGAAACACTTATGCTCAACCTCGGTGCTATCATTACCCAACCCGCAACAACCTTTTGATATTATGAAAAATGCTTTAGAATATGTTGTGGGTAAATTTCTCACTCACTTATGACATCCTGTGGCCTATCATAGTGAGAAACTATTAGATAATATCCATAAGTACCCCACTTATGAAAAATAAATGTACTCCATTGTATAATTTTGTCGCCAGTGGAGGAATTACATCCTCAGGAAGGAGATAGTTATCCACACTGATCATAATCCTTTGTAGCTCATGTAGACACAAGGAAAATTACAGAATGACCTACATCAGAAGTGGTCCACATACTTGCAGTAGTTCCATATCAACATCAAGTATATGACAGGGAGAACCAACCATGTCATTGACTACCTCATTCAACCTCCAGTTGTAGCACTAACCATGGCGCTACACTCCTGCGTACATGAGACCTTCGGTTGGACCAATTCTATGAGTGATCGTAACTTTTCCACTACCTACCATATGTTGGGCACAAGCACAATTGTCACTGATTTTGATCTTAAGGATGGGGTGTTGTGCCATCTAGGCCATCTTTGTGTCCCATCAAGCAAGCAAGCGAGTGAGTATGATTTGGGAATATCACTATAGTCAGTTGGAAGGACACTTCACAGTAGAGAAGATAATTGTACTGTTGCAACAACATTTCTATTGGTCGAAACTTCAAAATGATGTCAACAAGTATTTTAGGTCTTACATGACCTACACCATTGCCAAAATTTCCATTAAGAAACAAGTCACGCACAATGATATTACTACTCTTGAGAGGCCCTTGGAATCCATATCAATGGACTACATGTTGGGCCTTCCGTCAACCAAACAGGGAAATGACTATGTTTTTTTGGTTGTTGATCAAATTTCCAAGATGGCGAATTTTGTTCCCTACAAGAAGAGCATCACAACAAAGGCCACTACCAAGATCTTCTTTGAAAAGGTGTGGGTACATTTTTGGATACCAAAAACCATCATCTCATATCATGGGGACACATGTGAAGGGTACTCTCTAATAGAATCTTGATCTTTATTATGTTTTCAAAGAGGGGAAACTCCTACACCATGTCAAGTAACTCACCCAGGGCCAAATTCAAAATAAATTTCCTCATTCGATGGGGGAACTCAAGGAAATGGAGACCATTTATTCCTAAGAGGGGAGGATTGATCCAGGTAGATACTGGTGGAAACCCACCTCTTCCAATTGAATCACATACAATTTTCATCTTGGCAATTGTTTTCTAATGTTTTGGGTCCTAAATTTTTGGGGTCGTTTTGAGGCCCTAAAAAACAATTTTTGGGATCACCACAGTCACAGTGTAGACTTATTATGAGTGTTATGAAAAAATCTGTATTCCTTGGATAGACATTTCCAATGGGCTATCGTGTGCCTAAAACGAAGATCGTATGTGAAAGTTACGACCCCAAGAATTTGATGTACCAACTGTTAGCACTGAAACATACACTTTGACTTCTATAGTGAAAGCTCAGTATCCATCAATAGTTTTATGGGATAATTCTTAAAATGTGGCGTCAAATGGATAAAAAATAGTTCAACAATGTCAAAAAATGAGAAATTCTAGATGAAATGATTCAACAAAAGAATTCTTTTTTAACTTAGATCTAGGTTTTGAGGATTAGTGTAGATAGGAGGAAGACTTAGTAATAAAATGAAGTGAATATACCAATAGCTTTAGGCTATGCTAGTGGAAAAAGGAGGGAAATGCTTCAGATACATGAAATTCTTAAATCCAAGAAAACAAAACTCTAATAAAGATATAATGGTATCATAATCAAACATCCATTGTCATACAACTACAAAATATCATTTGAATCCTTCAATGATAGTAAAATTTCAGAGTGAGAGAGATAAGATGGAAAAAATAAAGCTAACTTCCATTAAACAATATTTCATCAAGTCTGATACATGAAAACTAGAGTAAGCTCAGTTTCATTAAAATCACTAAAAAGGTCTTTTACATCAACCATTCGAACCAACAAAATGTCTCCTAATGTTGCATTTATATTCTAAAAAATGAATGATAGCATACAATGCGATCTTGATCCTCCAACATAGGATTCTTCCACCTGAAACTGAAAATATTACACCTATACAAAGTGGAAAAAACAAACTGCTATAAAAAAGGCTAATGTTGGAAACTATCCTAACACCCTAATATTGCATAGTGAGGTGTCCTTTGAGAACATTTCATTTGTTTTCAGGTATCTTCTAGATTTAACTAAGCTCCAAATAGTTGTTCCATGCTCCACTATCCATGTGGTGACCATTGATCCTCTTGAACCCATCAAAATAGGAGTTTGCAACGAATCATGTAACATTGACTATATCAGCCAGTTCACAATGAATTTTGTAGTGTCTAACCATGTAAACCAATTTGCAGTGGATTTCACAGTAGATTTCACAATGAATTTTGTAGCGTCCCACTATGTAGGCCAGTTGACAACTCCAGGCACTGCGAAATGTCATGTAGCTATGAAATTTGTCTTGTTTGATCCAAAAAAACCTAAAAAAATTCCCAAAGTTAAGTAAGCCTATAGAAGCCTTATAACATGGTGTATGAGTGAAAAATAAGCTATAGGAATTATACTTTCCCCAAAATATCAAAAAATGTAGGGATAACCACTTTCAAAACAGAGATTCTTTAATACATTTCACTTCACTTCCTGAATCTGGTACTCCTTCTGGTGGAAGCTTGGGCCAACAGATTCAAATTTATTTGGGCTAACTCTTCCTTGAAAGGTTGCAACTCCAACTTAAATTTTTCCGATCTGAGATTGTAAATCCTTATTCTGCCTATATAAATTCTTAATTTGCCTACGGAGGTGCAAAAATCCCCTTGTTGTAAACCTAGCTTTATCAATAGTGTTAAGATACATATCCATCAAATATTTCAACTTTTTCCTCTCACCCAACCCTTCTCCCTTCAAGTGAGAAATCTCCTTTCAGGCTTCTCTAAGTTTTTTGATCATTCTTTTGAAGGTAGGGTTCTCAGGGGGAGTGGTTATGTCTATGACTTCAATATGTTTTTCAAAAGTCTTAATTTTACCTTTATCCTTCTTCTTGACAGGAGCTTCTGTTATGGCCTCCTTTTAAATAGTTTCCTTCTTGGTTCATGAGATGGTGAAGGGAATCTTATCTTTAATTTCAAATAAGGTAACTGCTGAGGGGAAGAGTAACCTTCTTCCTTTTTTCCCTGTGGATTTAGCTGATGGAATTTTAGCTCATTCTAGAGTTGGTTGGGGTGAAAATTCCCTTTGTGGAGAGTGATGATATCCCCCTTATTCTTGTTGTTCCTTAGGAGCTTCATCATTTTTAGAAATGTGTTTTCCCTTCCTCTTTCTACTTGTCTCTATGTGAACAATGTTATCATCTTGAAGAGCGCTCTACACTTTGGATTGTGTACTAGGAGAAACCTTCAATTGTAAATGTGCAGAGGTGATGAACTACTCCCAATCCATGTTTCTCTTCTTAAACTCTTCCATCATAGTCATATTAATCAACTTTGAGTGAAAAAAACTTGTGTCCACATCCTTGGACTTGGCTTGGACTCTGTCATCCATTTTCCCAATACTCCTAAACAAATAGAAAGGGAGGTTCATGAGGTCTTTTCTTGTGAAGTGCAGCAAAAGTCTAATGTGGTATTGGTAAATCATATTGAACCTTCCCTCATAGGTGAAATATATCTATATAACCCTTATAATCTTATCAAATCCTTCAACCAAGTGGCTCCTAGAAACTACCTTTGATAGGTTATCTCCCTAACATTTTGGTTTAAGAAATTATTTATAGAAGGATGCATTTAGATTCATGGATTTAAACCATATTTCACCATTGTTTGGTATCTCAGTAGTTGTTGCAATTGTTTCTTAAGATACCTCCAGTTCAAGAGTTCCCATCTTAGTTTGGTTCCATCAAAATTCAAGGAAAACTCTCTAGCTACCTAAGGGTGCCCCCTCTACATCTTCTGACAGAAATTGAAACATCCAACTCTTTGGAAAACCTATATGATTAGAGGTTCAACAACAAATATCTACATGTCATAGGGTTCAATCCTCACTATTCCACCACCCTTGTGAGTCTTATTATGTTGTGGTGTATCCATTTGTTGATTTAGGAAGAAAACTAAGATGAGGGTTTTAATGTTCTTCGGATTCTTTGACCCCTATTCTTATGAAAGGGAAGATGATAGTTAGGAATGGAAGAAAACCATACATAAAAATGGAGACGCAAGGAGAAATAAGTTGTAGAAGATTTAGTTTAACACTTCACCGTCATTTGTAAAATCATCACAACTTTATCAGCAATGATTTTTTCAATTTCCAACATAGATAGAATTTAGAATTGAAATTAAAAAGGAAATCTTAATGATAATCAGTTGGTATAGGTTGTGACGTAAGTAGATAACAATGTTGAGCTGATGTACAGGGTTTGTAGCGTCAAACTAGGGGATCTGAAGTCGAATTTGCAGCATAGGTAACAAAATCCAAATAAGAGATAGGGACGATGGCTTGACAACAAGGCTTGCTCGGTATTTAGTAAAATAATTTGTGAACTCTGCAGTTGGATGATAATTGTGATAGAAGAGGTAAAAAGGGATGGTTGGTAGTGTGTATCACCAATTCACAGTGCCTATGAGAGGAAATACAATCACAACCTTTTAATGTTCTTCAATAGGGATAAAAATCCTCCTGGAGTACCTCAAGGTTGTGGCTTAAACGTTGATAGGATTGATCTTATATGAATCCCTCTGCAACTGGTCTAACCTCCAATTCACCTTTGTCAGCGATTTTGCAACAAATTGTGTAGTGCGTGTCTGAAATCAAGATTTTCTGCAACACTGAGCTAGGAGCAATTTTAAGTCTTGAGAAAAAAGTTAGGAAAGACCTAAATGATGAATTCCTATATTATTTCCTTTAAAACATGAGTTTTGAAAATAAGGAGATCGGCTCACACAAGCCTCAAAAGTGAAATTATGGTGATGAGAGAAAGTGTACTTGAGATGTGCTATAAAATGTCCGGATGAGATGGTAACATACAAAATGAACTTGAATTGACCTTCTAACGCGTAAAGAGAAAAAGTTGATGGGTTTTAGTAGATTTTGGAAGTGGTGAAATGTCAGGGTGGTGGTTGGATAAGGACGATGGTGATGGATTTTAATCTTTTCATGTAGATGAAGGTATAAACCAAGGGTTTGGGCAAACATCAATCTTAAATTTATTTTTGCTAAGACCTAATAAGAATATAAGAAGAGGACAAAAGTAAAATTAAAAAAAAACTAAGGATAAAAATCAAAATCAAGGTTGAATTGACCCAAACAATTCCTTGTGATAAAACCAACTTACCCTATCAGGGGCCACATGAATTTTGGCACTTCATCTCCTAAGGTTAGTGTTAGCACCGTCATTTCTATTTTTAGTAAGGGTTTGTCTTAGTCGAGTCAGGGTCTGTGTGTCAAATAATGTAAGGCCAAGTACTAAACAACATAGGAGTCGAGGTTAGCAAGTGGTCAGTTGGCCCTTGGAGTTAGTAAGGGATGTCAGAGTCAAAACATGTGTAAATGGTACGAGTCTGTTCCCAAAGAATTGGGTCCTATTAGAAAGGAAGTTTTATGTGTTGAGGGTCGAGGAAAGTTGTTAAATAGAAGTCATTTTGGCAAGTGAAATGACCATCATCAACTCATTATGAGGGCTAAAAGAATAAAAAATCATGACGCTCGTATCACGTATTCTTTGCACCCCTTATCAGTTGTAATTTACATGCCCCAAAGTGTACTCATTGCACAGATGCGCTACAAAAAATATTCAGTTCACCTTGAAACATCCAGCCTCCATGAATTTAGTGTTCCCTGGCATGATTCCACCCCCCACCCTAGCACAATTCCACCTCCCACCCGCTCTGCTATAAAATATGGATGATTTGCATGCATTATATTCACCATTCAAGCTTATGCATTGTTTTTAGTTCTTCTCACAAGCCTAGGTTGATCAATATTGTTGCCTTGGGCTTGTGCCAAATCCACCGCACACAGGACAAATACATGTTGCACTATGGAAACCTCCCAAAACATAAGGAGGGGCACGCGAAGTGGAATAAGTGTTGGGCTCGAACTCGAAAACTTGACGTTGATCATTGAAGATCTGGAGGTCAGAGCATCCTTTGAACAGTTCGGGTGCATGGCCTTTTGTAGGAAAATTAAAGGATTTAATATGATACTAGCCAAGCAGTTCGCACTTAGTTTTGACAGTTTCTGTGTGGTAATTGTGGGTGTCACTATCCATGTAACAGAAAAAAACCTATCGACCACGAAGAAAATCCCTCTATGGGGAGAAATATGGTTTAAAGACATTCCCTTAGACACATGGTTCTATGAAGACTTCATTAAGCAAGATTGTTTAGATGGGAAAGTCGAGACATGCATTCCGAGTAGATATTTGCAGGAACCTTTTGTAAAACTACTTGGATTAATCAGGAAATATTTCACCTAAGAAGGGAGGTTCAACATAATACATTCCCATCAAATTATATTTTTTATGCACTTCACAAAAAGGAAACCGTTAAATATACCTTTTTTCTTACACCAGAACCTTTGATAGATGATAGACAATGTCTAGGCTAAAGCGGATCAATCGAAGAGGAAACTCTCTCATGTATTTCTGATTAAATTACTAGTAGTTGAGGAATTAAGGTGGTTGGGAAGAAACAAAGATTCATTCTTTCTTGCAGTGGGCATCCCCAAGGATCCAAATAGATATTTCCCTTTATTAGCGGAAAAGGTAATATCACACCACACAGAGGTTAGAATGGGATAGGTTGCATAGGAAGGAAATATGTTGGAAGCCCTGTCCCCCCAACAACAAATACCCTGAAGAAGGGGCAGGCCAAAGAAGAACAAGGAAGATGGGGAAGCCTGAGTCCCAAATGAACCATGCACAAATTTGGTTGCCGAAGAACTATTTATGCGCACCATTCAGATGGAACCTATCGAAGGTACAAGTTAGGAAAGCTGGAGAAGAACGAGGAGGACAGATGTTGAAGGAACATATGTTCGAGGTCCATCTCAGCAGCTGAAGCAGGTGAAACTCGCTATCATTGAGATTTACCAAAGGCAGTAATTAGCAACAAAGTACCTTTAAGTTTCAACATCACAAGGTCGTGAAGGAAATGTGACATGGCTCAAGAGACAGCTAAGGAAATCACATGATACAATCATACAACTGCTCGAAATATAGAGGATGTTGAAAGAAAGGAATGCGAAGACTTCAGAGAATGTGAAGAGGCTGGGGAAACATTCTGTGTATATTTTTCAGCGTGCATAAGAAACATTATTAGGTGAGTTCATTCTTGTATTCTCAAACGTGGCGTGGATTTTGGCAGTTTTGAAGAAGGTGTCACCCTTAAATTGTTTTGTCATTTTGGTAATGAAAATTAAAGTCAACATTTACTCACCAGATACGCACCCAAACAAATGAGCATGTGATAGAAATCAAGGTCATTATAGTGGATGGTGGGAGTTTGACAGAGCACCTGATCATTCAGATACCTAGTCAAAGGAAGGCATTGACACATCACTCTCCTCGTGACGAGAATTTTCTGATAACCGAACCCCCCTTGGTAAAGACAAGTGGTTATGATGCGACCGAATACAATTGGTTTCTATTCCTAGAAAAGAGTCATATGAAAGGTCATTTAACAAAGAACAAGCGGTTTCCTAAATTCTAGGGATAGTTTCTAGAGGGAAGGGAAACCCAACGGACACCCTTGCCTATATATTTTATCCTTTCAATGTAATCCAGGTTGGTTGGAAAAACTAGTGTAGACAATGAATGTTCAACGTAGTTTGAGCTTGATCAAAATTTAATGCAAAAGTCCTGAAGCATTGATGAAAACATTCTAATTGTAGCAGTTGGATGTATTTTTTTCTTTATTTTTGTATGTTCTTCATGTATTCTTTATTCATATCTATTTTTTTTTGAATCATAATGTAATTTAAAATCTTGGATTCACTATGCAACACCCTAGGATTCATGCCATTTAGACAAACTGTCTTTCCTCTAACTTAAATCCAAATTTATCCTCTGTGGTGCTCTGAGTTTCTTCATGTGTTATTTCCCCTCGCCACACACAACGATTTTAAACTGAAGATTGTTGTTTACTTAGACTTTATCTTCTCAATTTTAGGCACTGAGTCAATTGTTTCTATCATTTTCTTGAATCGAATCCATAGCTTCAGGTATTAGTATCTTTCGCCAATAGAGCCAGAACTTATTATTCAAATGTGTTAAATCTAGTCGACAACTTAAATCCATATTCTGTACTGAGATAAATTCTCTCGAGAGAGCCCTCTCCAGGATTGAAGTCCTAGTTTTGTGTTTCAAAGTGGTTTGTAGGTTGCCTCTATCATTCATTTAGTAGTCAAATGATGTTTACAGAGAGATAACATTTTGGCATCGTTGTCGGGGACATAATTCAATAAATTTTCCCTGGGAGGACGACTAAATTTAAAGTTTTGACCCTTAAGGGTAATAGAGGGACAAACGTCTATATTGGTTGAAACCTTTACCCTGGCGACTCCAGTCAAAAATACCAGTAGCACAAAGTAGTGTGATTCAAGAACCTTGGATTTGAAGACGATCTATGACAAAGTGAATTCTGACCCAAACCCTATAGGGCCTGTGTGTGATCTCGATAAAAAAATTTGTAGGACTAGGGAGAAAGCATCAGACCCATTCTATTACCTCGATAGAAGCTTTTCCTTAACCAAAAATGGTGTGAAAAGCATTGACGACCTTGATTTTGATGCCCTGTTTGATAAAACGTTGTTCAGGTTTAAGTCAGAAACCAATTTGGATGATATATTCTTCGACCATAAGAGGTTTCAAGATTTGATACCTAAGAACATCCCCCAAATCCCTAAAACTCCTATATCCATGGCTTCTATTTTCTCCCCTCTCGTTCTACCACCTCAACTGCATGATTTTCCCTAGGATTATAGCCAAAGGATCAAACTCTACGATGTGAAAGGGAACGTTTGAGCCCAAAAGGATATGGATTGGTTCAATGATTTCATTGATATGGAGGAGGTGGACTATGCAGATGCAAAAATGAGATTGTTCACATAGAGTATTTCGGGGGAGGTGAGGAAATATTTCAAATCCCTCCGAGCAGCAAGCATTTAGGACTTCGCCGTGTTCGAAACATCTTTCATTAATAGATGGTGAGACAAGAAGAACCGCTTACAACTGTTGATGCAATACAATTACATCAAGAGGACATCGAAGGATATGATGCAACAATTCTCAACCTATTTTATAAGGGTGTATAACTAAATTTCTGTAGAAGTCGAGCCACCTCCCAGGGTTTCATAACTACGATACACCGATTCCTTCAACAACGATTTCACCTTGTTGTTGAGAAAAAAAAGATCATCAAATATAGATTCCATTAGAGTGACACAATCAAAGTCTAGGTAAATCTGATGGCATCGGGGAAGATCAAACAAAGATTCAACAAAGGTGACATGAAACCCCAAGGGGATGTGGAACTATTGACATCTCGGTCCTCAAACAAAAAATTTGACTTAATGATGAAGATGATGGACAAATTGATGGAAAGAATGTCCATGGGAAGCAAACTTATTTCCCAAGAAAAGAGTGACCCCCATCCTAGAAATCATAACCTCAGAAGGGGTCAGGTACCTCAGAACAGACAAAGGGAGACCAAGGAAACCAACAAACAAGACCTCCATTCCAAAATAATTACACATATGAGGATTTTAATTAGGTCTTCCAAGACCAAATGCATTGTTGCGATGAAAAAAACACTTGTTTAATTTTTATTAAGGGAGAGCATGATCAATATATTAGAGAAAATGATAATATTATGCTCGAGATGTAATACATGCTCTCCTCGGAAACAAAAGAATTCAGGAAAGGTTATGACAACTTCATCATGCAATTTTAGAAATAGTACAACCTTAGGAGAAAGAAAGCACCTACTCAAACTTAGTAAACAAATCCCATAAGGAAACCTCTAGCTGATACCCCTTCCATAAGCCACCTGAAGCCAAAAAACCCGACCAAAGATGCGGCTGAAAAGGAAAGGTCAAAGGAGGAGGCCCTGAAGAAAGTGCCAGAGACGAGGTGGGAGATGCATGGAAAAGAGGTAGAAAAGGTATCCCCCCCCTTTAAATTTGAGAATTAAATGGCCAATATCAAAATCTTTGTCCCATTCAATGTACTTATCAAAAAGGGTGAGTATCGGGAGAAGATTATTAAAATGTTGAAAATGGGAGAAACCCTTAACACTTTGAATGTCCAGGACGATCACCCTGCTATTTTATTTGGTCTGCACGTAGAGGAGACAAGTGATACTGAGGACATTCCCCCATTATATGTCAATATCAATGTCCATTACATGGCCCTACATAAATCCATGTCGGATTCATGTGCGTCGCACAACCTCATGCCAAAGGTGATCATGGATGAGCTGGGTTTGGACATCACGAGGCCCTATAAGGACATTTTTTCTATCGATTCGAGGAAAGTAAAATGTTTGGGACTCCTCAAAGACTTGGTCATGTCACTGGCCCAAATTAATTCAAAGAACATTGTTATGCATGTGGTCATGGCCGATATACTGTTAAGGTCCTAACCCGCACATAGAT
>JASDQU010348858.1:0-12284 GCA_032191745.1 Picea mariana
GTGAGCCTAATTCGGCGATTGTGCCTTCTTCAGTCTGTGAGCCATCTTCGACATTTTTCCTTCTTCTGTTCCTATTCTGGTTTCTTCTTCAGATGATGACAGTGAGGATGAAAATCCACCTCCACTTGCTCACCTTCCTATGGATGAGTCCTTTGAACCAGAACTAGCACCAGTTCCACTGCTTCCTAGATGGGTCTATTCAACACGAGAAACAGTTGGTGATGTTGTCAGTGATCCTTCAGATCAACGTCGAACACGTTCACGGTTCCAATGAGCCTCTTCTCTTTTGGCTCAAGTTTCAGAGACTCGTGATCCAAAGACATTTGCAGAAGCTTCAAGTCATCTAGATTGGGATACATCAATGAATGAAGAGTATCGTTCTTTAATGGCCAACGATACTTGGGATCTTGTACCTCTTCCAAAAGGAAGAAAACTTGTCATATATTGTAAATGGGTCTACATAAATAAGTATGCATCAGATGGAAGTGTTGAAAGACACAAAGCTCGGTTAGTTGCTAAAGGATTTTTCAAAGTTGAAGGAATTGACTATAATGAAACCTTTGCCCCTGTAGCCAAAATGAATTCCGTTCACCTTGTTCTTTCCCTTGTTGCCTCACATAAATGGGAGGTCCATCAGATGGATGTTAAATTTGCCTTCTTGCACGAAGATTTTCAAGAAGAAATCTACATGGAACAACCTCCTGGCTATGTCCAAAATGACTCTAGCCTTGTTTGTCTCCTTAAGAAATCTCTTTATGGTCTTAAGCAAGCTCCCCAAGCTTGGTATGCCAAAATGGACAACTTTCTTATTGACACCGGATTCTCTAGATTCCATTCTGATCCTAATGTCTATACCAAGAAAGTATGAAGCCATCTCATAATCCTTGTTCTTTATGTTGATGACCTTATCCTTACTAGTAGTGACTCAAAATTTTAAACCATGTGAAAACCAGCCTTAAGAAGAAATTTGAAATGACAAACATAGGATTTTTGCACTATTTCCTTGGCCTCCAAGTTTTGCAAACCAATAAAGGGATTTTTCTTTCCGAGTCTAAGTATGCTTGTGACCTTCTTCCCCACTTTCACATGGATGATTGTAAACCAGCCCCTTCTCCCTTCCAGTCTAGAGTCAAGCTTACTTGCCACCTGTACTTCTCCCAAAGTTGATGCCACCCTGTATCGTCAGTTAGTTGGTAGCCTCTTATACTTGACTCATATCGTCCTAATCTTTCCTTTGATGTTGTTCTTGTTGCTCGGTATATGCAGACACCCCATGAAAGCCATTGGAAAGAAGCTAAAATGATACTTTGCTATGTCCGTGGTACAATTCAGTTCAGGATACATTACAGTTCAGGGGGGACTCCTTTATTGGTTGGTTTCACTGATTCAGATTGGGCCGACGACCTTGATGATCGGAAGTCTACTGCAGGTTATGTTTTCAGCCTTGGTTCGGGACCTGTCACTTGGGCCTGTAAGAAATAAAATACTATTGCACTTTCTTCAGCAGAAGCACAATACTGAGCAACGATAAATGCAAGTCAGGAAGCCTTGTGGCTTTGATAGATCCTTTTAGAGTTTGGATTCTAGCAGCAACATCCGAACAGCGTTTGGTGCAAAAATCAGAGTTCCATCAAGCTCGCCAAAGACCCAGTTCAACATCAGCACAACAAGCACATCGAGCTGCACATGCACTTCATCAGAAAGCTCATTCATGATCAAGTTATTAAAGTGCTCTTTTTCCCTATAGAAGATCAAGTTGCAAATATTTTCACAAAGTCTGTTACAGAAGTGAAGTTTTCCAAAATTTGATCTATGTTAGGAGTCTAGGAAGTTGTTATTAAGGGGGGATAGGCTCTAATGCCTCCTTCCTTCTCTTATTGTGTCACAATTGTAAATCCTTCAATCCTATCCCAAGTTGTTCTTAAGGGGGGATGTTAGGATATTTAGACACTTGGGAGTTAGTTAAGATCTACTTGGTCTAATGTGTCATTAGGTAAAAGTGTGTTTCTTTAGTATGCATTAGTATGCATTTTTAGTTAGGAAATCCGATGGTCACGATATGTTCGTGACATAGAGTGATATGATGGTTCATATTCTCCTCGATCTTAACGGCCATTGATCCGCAATTTAACACCTGATTGGTCCATCATCTCTATTGAAAGAGCACGGAGGGTCATTTGTCGGTGATCGATTGTGAGAAACTCTCTTGTAAAATCTCTTTGTAATCTTTTTTCTTTTTCATTAATAAACTGCTCCAAGTGGTCGCGTTGGCTAGGGCTATGGATGTTTCAATTAGGAGTTTTACCATGTTAAAACATCGGTGTGTTGATCTTTGATCTAGTTGTGTGAGTGGTTACTGAAGGTGTTCGTCCTCTATTGGAATACCTGTGTTGTTGAACATACTCATATCCCCTTAGCAGCTAGAATCACATTTTATTATTAAAATTCATAAATACATTTCACATATACATTGTTTGGCCATAGCCACATAATATCAATAATTAAGCATTAATTAAACTAAGGATTACAGTGAGGATGTTACATCCCCCCTCCCCTACAATTGTGCATCATCCTCGGTGCACACTATGTTGATGTACATATATATACAAATTTACATCACAATACCATAAATAAAAATTCTACAATTTTACAACTCCAGCAGTAGTTCCAACCAAAATATCATATTCATCTCAACTCGTTGATCGAAGGAATGCATCATTTGTTTATCATGGCTAAACCAAGGAATGTGTGATTCTTTTATCAAAGCCCCTAACACAGGTTGGTTAGGACTCTAAGATGTGGTTCCAGACCTATAGTTTCTCAAAAGGGAATCTTGCATTATTATATTATGTTTTCTTAAAAAATTTCAAAAATTTACGAGTATTCGTCCCGCATGTTTTCTCCATGCTCTCATATAACATATTTAGGACCATAGCAGGTCCATTGAATCTTTACCAACTCTATGGTTGTGTTCCTGATCACTTTGAATTTTGGGTCCAAGATGCGTACTGGTTCCACCTGGAAATCCCCTTCGTGCTCCACCTGGATCACATTCCAATCAATTATGTGGTTAGGGTCAGGTACATGTTTCTTTAATAATGACACATGAAATACATTATGCACTCTCATGGATGTAGGCAATGCTTACATGTATGCAAATAGCTCTATCTTTTCTAAGATTTCAAAAGGTCCACAATATCTTGTTGCCAACTTTGGGCAACTTCTTAATCTTAACGAACTTATTTTCGCCTTCACTTTTAAAAATACATGTTCACCCATTTTGAAATCTCCAAAAACTCTATTCGTGTATGCATAACTTTTCTTCCTATCCTAGGAAGGTTTTAATTTTGCTTGATCTTTGTCATTTTCTCTCCCATTTCCTTCAATAAATCTGGCCCAACAACTGCTTTGTTTGTTGGATTATCCCAACTTACTGGTGTGTTACACTTCCTGTCATACCATGCTTCAAACGAGATCATTTTTAATGAGACATGATACTCATTATTGTAAGAGAATTCAACAAAATGAATACAATACTCCCACTTTGTTGGTTGCTCGATCACATACATTCTGAGCATGTTCTTAATTATTTTCTTAATATTCTTTGTTTTCCCATCTAACTCTGGGTGACACGTTGTACTAAGATTTAGATTTATCCCAAATCCCTTAAACAAACCTTTCCAAAAATTGGAGGTAAACTTTGGATATCTATTTGAAACTATTGCCTTGGGCACTCCATGTAGCCTAAAATATTATTTCATGTAGATCTCTACAATATTTTTTGCCTTGTGTGTTGTCTTTACTAGAAAAAAATGTGTTTCCTTAGTTAATTTATCCACCAGCACCATTGTAAATTCTAACCTTGTACAATATATACTGTAAACAGATATTTAGAAAAGAATAGAAAAGATACAATGGAAAAAACAAACATTACACAGAGATTTTTCCCTTGGAAACCCAAACAGGGAAAACCAACATATTCTATATTCATTCATTGTGTTACAATGTTTACAATACAAAATACATATAGGAGCCAGCAGCATCCAAAACCCTAACCCAATGACCTGGATTAGTCCAAAACCCTAATTCCTTAACCGGAAATAGAAAACCATCGGCAAAGAAACCATGTTCTGAAAAACCACCTAAATATAATGCAGTCCCAAAAATGCGATCCCGATCCAAAAAAATAACGCATGAAAAGAATATAGCACATACCCAAAAACCATGATGGAATCATGTTGCTTTGATGTTCTAGGCATTTTTGTAATAAAATCAACCGTGACAACTTCCCACTTCCATTCTAGAATGGCTAATAGTTGTAACAACCCTGCTGAATGCACATGCTCAGTCTTCAAATTATGACACTCTAGACATCTGGCTATGTAACTAGCCACTTCTTTCTTCATTTTGAGCCAAAAATTTGGCTTCTTGCAACTCCAATTATCTTCAGATATCCTGGGTTCCCGACATATGAAACATTGTGCATTTCCCTCAACACGACATTTTTCAGCTCACTGGAATTCGACACATATACTTTTCCTTTGTACATGATAATTCCATCTTTTTTCATCTCATAATAATTAAATTTATGTTGAAAATTACCTTGTTGTAATGTTTCTTTTATTTTTAAGTATTGTTGATATGAATTTGTTGCTACAATAAGTTTATCTTTCAGATCATTCCTGTACATGTTGATGGTTTCTATATGCATCTCATGATCTCTCATGTTGAGTGCATCAACCACTTGATTTCATTTTCCTTTTATATGCTTAATTTCAAGTCATTCTCACTGAAAAATTCAAGCCATCTAGTTTGTCTAGCATTTAATGTTGGTTGTCCAAACAAATGTTTCAGACCATAATAGTCTTCAAATTTCCTCCGCACGAGGTAATGTCTTCACATTTTTAATGCATGTACAATTGTTGCTAATTCTAGGTCATGTGTAGCATAATTCTTCTCATGTTCATTTAATTTTCTGGACTCATAACACACCACATGATATTTTTGTGTGAGAAATTCACCAAGACCTTCCTTGCATGTATCAATGCACACAACAAAATATTGATCTGGATCTGCAATATTTAATATTGGTGCACTTGTCAAAATGTCTTTTAGCTGCTGAAATCCCTCTTCACACTTGGAAGTCCATTAAAATTTCACTTCCTTCTTTTACAAAGAAGTGATTGGGCTTGCAATATTTGAGAATCCTTTTATGAATCTTTGGTAATAACTGATAAGACCCATGAATGATCTGACCTCCATGACATTTCTTGGAATTAGTCATCCTTTAATAACCGTTGTCTTATCATGATCCATTGTTATCCCTTCTGCTGAAATTATATGCCCCAAGTAGTGAATCTTATTTTGATAAAATATGCATTTACTTAGTTTAGCATACAACTTATGCTCTCTTAAAACTTGCAACACCATTCTTAAATGTTTCTCACGTTCCTCATCTGAATTAGAGTAGATGAGTATATCATCTAGGAACACAACTACAAACTTGTCCAAGTACTCCCTAAACACTCCATTTATTAGGCACATAAAAATAAATGGGGCATTTGATAGTCCAAATGGTACTATCGTGAGTTCATAATGCATGTATCTTGTCCTGAACATTGTCTTACTGATGTCTTCTTCATTTATCCTCACTTAATGATAACTTGATCTCAAGTCAATCTTAGAAAATATTCTTGCACCTTTCCGCTGATCAAATAAATCATCAATCCTTGGCAAAGGATATGTGTTCTTTATAGTGACCTTATTTAGCTATATGAAATCAATACACAGCCTTAAAGTTCCATCTTTCTTCTTCACAAAAAGAACCGAGGCTCTCCAAGGTGACACACTTGGGAGTATATACCTCTTCTTTAAC
The DNA here is from genome assembly GCA_032191745.1 of Picea mariana. Lineage (NCBI taxonomy): Eukaryota > Viridiplantae > Streptophyta > Pinopsida > Pinales > Pinaceae > Picea > Picea mariana. The sequence goes on from JASDQU010348858.1 coordinate 5,876, forward strand.
AATTCTTCAAGCTACATCTACAACTCCTTCAACTCTTGTGTATGAATTCTTTAAGGTGTCTTGGACAGTGGGGTAGCTCCTAGCACCAAATCAATAGAGAAATCAATGTCTCTCTTTGGTGGAAATCCTAGGATTTCTCCAAAAGCATCTTCAAAATCCCTCAAGACTAGATGGTCTTCAATACTTTCCACTTTATCTTTGGTTGCCTCTTCCATATGGGATACAAAAATATTACATCCCTTCATGAAACTCTTTTTCAACTGCATAGCTGAAATCTCTCTAACAACTATAGCTCTTGGAATGCCTTGAACCTTGCCTTGCTTCCCTTCTTCATCAAGACACTTGATTGTATTTTTGTAATAGTCTAGGACAACATGGTATTTTTCCAACCAATCCATGCCAATTAGACAATCATATGAACCCAAAAGTATAATGTTCACATCTAGTTTTGTGTTGAGTCCATTCATGTCTATTGGAAAATATTTAATCAACTCATTGATTTTTCTTTTATCGCATGTAGCTAATTGAACTAACTAAGATTTATTATGCTTACTCCTTTGCAAGTGAAATCTTTCAACAATGTTAGAGTTTATGTAACTATGGCTAGCTCCAAAATCAATTAAAACGGTTATGGGCTAGTTATCAATCCTACCTTCCACTTCAATCACGGGGAATTGATATTTTGCTTGCTTGTTGTCCAAGGTTGCATAAATTTTTGGCATGTTTCCTCCCATGTATTCCATTTTTTTAGCCTCCTAAATGTTGTGGATAGTCCTCATTCCTTCTCCTTTGTGAGGGCAGTCCCTATATAAGTGATTCCCCTCACATCCCCAATATTGTATAGGCTACTTCCTTGGCCTTTTACCAAATGAGTCTACAATCTTGTGCTCATTATGGGTTGACTAACCTTGTTGATTTCCTTAGGAAACGTTCTTGAAAAAGGGTGGCTTAAAACCTCTCTTCCTTTGATCCTTTTTACCCTTAATATTGTCATTCCAAACTTTTTTGAAAACTGACCTTTCTTTGCTCTACTTACAAAGATGGTTTTCTCTCCTTACGGATTCCTCCAAAGTCTTGTGGTTGTCATATTGTATTTTGTCACTATAAAAAAAGGTAACCCACTTAGCCTTTGGATTTTAACTTTTTTCATCCTTTATGAAGTCAACATACTTCAGTAATTCAAAGAATGTCTTTTCATATTCATCCATTGTCATGCTTACCAACTTGAGTTAAAAGAACTCTTTCATATTCCTTTCATAATAATGCTTGGACAAATATTTATCTTGGAAATATCCTTTGAACTACGTCCATGAGATCCTTTTCTCATCAAGGTTCTTGACTTGCTTAAGTTGATCCCACCACATGGTTACCATTCCTTGCAAGTGGTAGGTTTCAATTATATATTCTACCCTTGAGGGGTAATCGTGTAGCTGGAAATTTTTCTTCATTCCAAACAACCAGCCCTTGACGTCTTCTCCTTTCCTATGCTCACCATTAAAAGTTGGTGGCTTGATTTTCCCGAGTTCACCTTGCAATATGTCTGCATCAAGCCTCCTTATTTTCCTCCTAACATAAGACACACTTGCACTACTCCTTGGACCTGAAATTGCATGAGGTATTATGGTGGATTTCCTTAGAGAATGATGACACCTGCTCATGCTTCTTGACTGCCCATCAATCCCATGATCGTCTTTTCTACTATGGGATCTTAATGTTATCTTTTGTCCATCAATATCTTCGTGTTTTGTGATAGAGTCCTTATTAACTTTCTTATGCAACATATTCAGACGTTAAAGTATCTCTTCCTAATTCTTCATAATCTTTTCATTATCATCCTTATAGCTCTGCTCTTCTCTATGCAAGCTTTTCATAGTTACATGCTCCTACCTGCCCCTTCTTCCATTAAACTTTGTCTCAAAATTTCCCATATTGACATGAAGACCTATGATCTCTTCCTCATGGAGGTAATATCCTTGAGCATCTTCCATAACTCTATTTCTCATATAAGAACCAATTTTTTTTTCATGTACCTTTAATTCTGCAAGAAATGTGCATGTAATAATTATTGTTAGAATGTGCATAACATAAAACGTTTCATAAATTAGAATATATGTTATTATTCTCATCAATTTATGAATAACACAATGGAACAATTAAAAATATTATTCCTTAGATGCATTCCTCTCTGAAATAACTTTCCAACAGATATACGGAAGCCTCATTCTGAGTTTTGAGCAAAAAGTTACAACATTTACAAGTTGCAATTTTCCACTCATTTACTACTACATAAATCTCTTTATTACTTTGTGAGAAATTTATTGCCCAATTAAAACTTCTGGATGTATATGTGTCTTCTCCTCCTTAATACCTTTCCAACAACTATCTGTTTTCTCAAATCCGAGCTTTGAGCTGAAAGTTATGGTCCGAAGAAGTTTAAATTATTTTTCCCAATTTATCCATGTATGCTACATGTATCTTCTTTCTCTTCATGCACATTTTCAGGTAACCATGTCCCAGATCTGGCTTGACGAATATCTTCTATGGATCATACGATTTCCATAGACTACTCATGCTCCCAAAATGGACTTCTAAGCAAGGAGTTATGCCCTCTGGAAGTAATCTGGTGCCAAACTTTTACCTTAACTATTTTAGCTGTAATTTCCTCATACGAGCTCTATTTTGCACCCAGAGTAGCTCATTGGAGAGATCTCTTCAATTTATTTTATTTAAGCTATAGAGACATTGTACCTTGGTACACTCTCTTCTTGTGGGTTTTGATTGTCTAAAAATGTTGTTTAGGGCCTCAAAATCGCCCTGTAAGTTCATGACCTTCAAAAACCACAAAATTTCACATAAAATTGATTGTTTTACTATGTTAACAACTCTTAAATATGAGTTGTTGATCTCAAAATCGGGTGAGATCTCAGTTGTCGATCCACTATTCCTTTCCAAACCCCGTGGATCAATTAGCACCATTGATTGGCCACTTAAAAATAATATGGACCGTTGATGTCTAACACTACGTCAATGATCGATTGATCAACGATTTTCTTTGGTAAATCTAAATTGCAACACATCTATGAATTGGACAACCCAACCATCGATGATCCTCGTTAACTGAAAAAATCACTTCTCCAAATCAGCCAACCTGACTATTGACCATCAACCCTTTCTTGGCTGACATGGAAACCATTGACATGGCATGAAACATGGATGTTGATGGAGCACGACACATAGAATCTAACATGACATTCTCGTTGATGTGGAATGACACATGGATGCTAAGAGGGCATGACACATATACTATAACATGGAATTATGGATGACATGGCATGACACGTGGATGCTAATGTTTAATTACATATCATCATCCTATTTTCTTCATTGGCCATCGGTCATTTCCCTTAGACGACCCGAACACGTCACTGAATCGGTCGACACCCGATCATCAACCATCGACAATTTCCTTTGGATGCACTGTCACCTCACCGAATTGGCCGACCCTCAACCATCAATCGTCGACGATTTATGTTGACGACCAAACACTTCGCCAATCTAGCCAACTCCAACACTTGAAATTTTTTTGACTGAAACTTGGATGAATTTGGGTTGTTGATCTTCCATTCGAAAGGATCTCGGTTGTTGATTTATCAAACTTCACCCAACTCTACTGACACTTGATCATTGGTTATTAGCTATTGGAGATTTCTTTTGGTCAATCAAAACTCTTCACCAAACTCACTGATCCGACCATCAGTCATCGACGATTTCTCTTGGAGAATTTCCAACACTTAGAAATTTCAACCAAATTCCCTATGAATCTAGGTCATCGATCTATCATCCAAACTAATCTTGACCGTTGATATGCTCCAACCTCCCATTAGCCGAAAATGAATCCAAACCGCCGGTCTATCTCATTTTCCCATCTGCCAAAAATGAATCTCGACTATTGGTCTGCTCAACCTTATAAACGATTAAAACCTTATAAATTTTTAAATTTATCAAAATGAATCTAGGTCATTGATCTCGAGATCAAACACGATCTCAGTCGTCGATTCTTCAAACTCTGCACAATGCTACAACGACCATTAAAACATGATTTTTTACCTTCCAGATCATATTTTAACTCTGTAACTCTGCATATTGACTCCATTAAACCTCTTAGACAGTTCTAAGTCCTTTAAACTCAAAATTTTCCCATGAATTTGGGGATTTCCCTTCTAATTTCTTTGTTTTTTCCCCAAATTCGCACAGACTGAAGTATGTAACAACGAATTTCCAAATTCGCACTCATCATGGCCCATACAAGCCTGATTTTTGAACTAGAGGCTTTGATACCATAATGTAATGTTCCTCAGCCAAACTGAGGAACATTATTTGTAGAATACTCATAAAAATTAAAAGCAATTATACTAACTAATTTCTTGTAGCTAAACAACTACGAATTACAACCAGATTTCACTACTATCTGATACCATTAATTTAGTGTATCTACAACATGCTATAATGAACATGAAATGCAACTTGTAAACTCAATTACAACAACATATAAATCAATCGTATACACAAAGTTCATGTACAACCATTAAACACATAAAATGACACATGAACAAGATAAAAACACTTACCTTTCAAAATAGTTGTTCAACCAACTGCTTGGGAAGGACGTTCCACCCAACCATAGACTTTTTGTTCCAAAACTCAACAAAAAGTCACCCCCAAGCTAAGGCTAGCAATCCACAAAACATGGTGGTCTCTCAGTGTCCACTCAGAGCTCAAAAAACCCACAACCCATTGGCATTCTCCTACAACTATCTTGATTTTCCACCAACCCTCTTCCTCTCAACCTGCCCAACCCAAGGAATGTACCCATTCATTGATGTTATTCCCTTGGGTATCCCATTCATTTATAAGGGTCTCTCTGGCACATGTAACCAAATAATCTCTTCATTGGGAACTCAAGGGAACTCATTGCTAGGGAAACTACCAACAACAACAACAAACCCTTGTTGTTACAGTGCAACTCACACAAGAGTCACTCTTCAAGACTGGAAACTTGGCTCTTCAATCTTGAGCTCCAAAATGATCCAAATACATTCCAACATGCTCTAGAATTCACACTCCATGGATGCTCCAGCTCCATATTTTCTTTCTTTTTCTCTACTTGGTGTTCATGCCAAAAACTTGATTGTCTAAAATTGTTGTAACAACCCATACAAATTTATCTCTTTTGGCTTGCTTGCTTGACTCACACAATCCCCCAAGCTAATTGTACTCATCCCCCATGCTCCCAATAACTATGGGATATGACTTCTCACACCCACTCTCTTACATGCATTCAATGATTAGCTCTAGGGGCACTTAATCAGAAAATAGAATTTAATACATAATGATAATAAAATTCAAGAATGTGAGTCAAATTAATAGACATGGGTGGACCCCTCTCTTAGACATTCTCCTAGACCCTCCCTTCTCTTATATATTAATTCATCCCCCATCTCTATCCATGTCCCCTTAGAAGTTGGCATCACATTTTACTATTAAAATTCAGAAATACATTTTGCATATACATTGCTTGGTTGTAGCCTCATAAATATCTAAATTAAGCACTAATTAAACTGGGAATTATAGTGGGGATGTTACAGACAAAGATATATGTCTTGTGATTTGGCATGCTAACTCATTTATAACACATGTAATTCGCTAGAATTGTTTCTATAATGTAATAAAAACTCTTTTATTATGATTTTGATAATTAAATATAAAATACATGGAAGCTTTCTTGAGTGGCTAAAACTAGCAACAATGTTGTTATGTAGTTATGTCTTATTTATTGTGTCCAAGTAGTTGAACAACTATGTTCCTCTCCAGTTGATCGAGTATCTAAAGACACTTATGTTATCCTTAATTACTAAAATGGATAGAACAATGCATTATAGAAACACTTCCTTCCAATTGACCTATGTTATAGAAACACTTCATTGTCAATTTATTTTGTATCGAGTTATGGATTGCTTACTTATTTTTCTTGATTGATTGGATTTATGCAACTCATCTCCCTGACTAATTACTGAAATTATACAAGTTCATCAATATGTTATAAAATAAGCAACACTTAACCAAATATCTTTGGATTTATGTCTTATTTTTATGCATTTATCTCTATGGCTAGTTATTGGAAGGAAATATTACTTTATAATATAGAAACACTTCACTAAATCGGGACCATTGAAAGGCTTCCCTGGGGCTATTAAAATACTTCCCTAGGGGCATAAAAACAATTTACTGAGGCTTTGGAAGGACTTCTCTACAATATATGTCCTATACTTTTTCATGCTACCTATCCCTATCAGTTGAGTGACTTCATTCCTCTCCCAGGGAACAATAAAGCAAGCCACCAAAAATTCCT
>JASDQU010348869.1:0-10032 GCA_032191745.1 Picea mariana
ACTTTCCCCTTCTCCCATCAGGGTTGTCTTGTGTCAAGATATCTTTCACTACCGCGTTTGGAACATATGCTATGACGTGTGAATGAAGAATATAGACCCTGAAGTCCTTTATAGCCTTTACCAAAGCAAAAGCCTGCTTCTCCATAATATTATAGTTCAGGGCAGCATCTCTTAAAGCTTTGCTGAAGAAAGCGATGGGTTGTTCATACCCTTCACTGTTCTTCTGCAGTAATACAGCTGCTATAGTATGTTCAGAAGCGAAAGAGAAAAGATAAAAATCTTTAGTGAAATCGGGATTAACCAAAACTGGAGCTTCTGTGAGCGCTCGTTTGACTTGTTCAAAATATGATCTGGACTCAGAGTCCCATTTTATCTTAGCGTCCTTTTTTAGCATGTTTGTAATGTTTCGGAGGAGTTCAGCCAGATTAGGAATGAATCTTCGAAGAAAGTTAATTTGCCCTATAAAAGACTGTAGTTCTTTGAGGTTTCTAGGGTGTTCTATCTTTAGTATAGCCTCTATCCTGTTGGGATCAATTCTGATTCCTTCTTTAGAGATGATATGTCCCAATAGTTTACCCTCTTCTAACCCAAAAAGACATTTCTTGGGATTTAATGAAATCCCGAACCTTCTACACTTTTCGAAAACTCGTCTAAGGTGCCTCAGGTGTTCATCGTCAGATTGGGAAAAGACAGTCACATCATCTAAATAAACAACAATAAACTTACCTGACTCTTCAATGAAGGCGATGTTCATTGCCCTCTGGCAGGTTGCTCCTGCRTTCATCAGACCAAAAGGCATATTCACATACATGGAAGTGCCCCATGGTGTGGTGAAAGCAGTTTTTTCCTGATCGTCTGGGTGAACTAGGACCTGGTTGTAGCCTGAGAAACCATCTAACAGAGAAATTCGACTGGACCCGACCACACTTTGCAGGAGGTGATCCATTTTAGGCAAGGGGTAATTATCCTTCAAGGATGCTTTGTTCAGATTTCTGAAATCTATGCAGAGTCTGATTTCACTAGTTTTCTTGCGTGTAGGGACTAAATTAGAAACCCACTTAGAGAAACGTAGCGGGACTATGATCTTGGCATCATGCATTTTCTTAATCTCCTTTTCTATCAAGGGAAGCAACTTGGGGTTTATCCTTCTAAGTTTCTGCCTAAATGGTTTCTGGTCTTCCTTTATGGGAATCCTGTGTTGTATAATGCTGGTGTCATATGCTTTCAAATCTTCATAGCCCCAGGCAAAAACGTCTGAATATTCTTTGAATAGTTCAATGTACTTAAGCTTTTGTTCTGGGGGTAAAGATTTGGATAGTTTGACCATCTTAGGCTTCTCATCAGTTCCTATATTGCAGTCCTCTACCTCTTGCCCATGAGATTCTATTTTTGGCTTCTTAGCTACATCGTCACTGTCAAATAGATCTTCTAAAGGGACAAGCCCTCTGGGTAAAACATTGCTTTTCAGTTGTAAAACATCGGCATCTATTTTGTCATCCCCTAACTCTCCTGAATCTACTGTGTCTTCTGTATCTACCGTATTTACAGTATTAACACTATCTATTTCAAATTCAAAGTTATTTATATTCTCATTTTCATTTTCTAAATCTATGTTTGTACATTCAAAATCGTTCTTGCATTGTAGAAAATCCTCTATCTGATCGTCATTTCCAAACACTTGCCAGTACCTGATATTATCGGGGACTGCCGGTCTGCATTTCACCTCAACAATGTATGGGCGAGTTTGGCGGAAAGGAATCTTGTAGGAAGTAGCTGACGTAGCTAATCCGTCAGCCAGAATATTCTGTCCTCTCGGCATTACCTGCAATTCAACCTCGTTAAAACACTTCAAAGCATCGAGAGCGGCATTCCTATAGGCTCTAAGGCATGGATGTTTAGCAGCATATTCACCTTTAATTTGTTTAATAATTAATTCAGAATCACCCCTTACCATTATTCGCTTAGCACCTACTTTTTTCAACAGCTTCAGACCGAGCATTAAAGCTTCATACTCAGCAACATTGTTAGTGCAGTGGAAATTTAACTTATAGGAATGATTTTCTGAATACCTTTTTTGATGATAATGCAACCAGACACCATCTCCTGCTCCTTCTTTACTCACAGCTCCATCGAAATCCATACTCCAGAAATCAGCGGGGAAATCTTCCATGATTACATTTTCCATCTTTGCTGCCTCACCGCTTTCTGGACTTTCATCTTGACTAGCTACATCCTCTATCAGCTGAGTATCTCGCTCTTTTGTATCACCATCGTTGTACAAGATGAACGAATCTAAGTCTGAATGAGCAGAGTAAAGGGGGTAATTATGAGGTTTCTCTTGACTACTGACCATATACTTCATTAGTGTTTCTCTGTATAACCTCCTCTGCTGTCCAAACACTGGGATAGTGGCGTAATACATATCCAGCTGCAAGGTTCCTTTCAAATTAGCTCCCCAAGACCGGGACAACAACATACCATACTTTGGCGGGATGTCTACAACTACCACGTCCATTACCATGCTTTTCGAAGGGATCTGAACCAGGGTGATGCACAAATCTTTAATCAAACCAATACATTTGACCTTGTTGGAGTCAAACAAGTGTAGATCTTTGTAAGGCCTAGTGACCTCCAATCCCAGTTTTTCCATTACTGCTTTAGGCATTAGATTATGTGAGGCACCTGAATCCAACATGGCATTATGTAATATTAAATCGTGTATGTTCAAACTGATGTAAAAGGGAGCTACATCACCGGTATCGTCTCAGCCATTCACTTCAGGTCCAAAAAGAAGTTCGGGGTGATCGTCAGCAAGATTTACAGTGTCTGAATGAGTCATTGATCCAATAGTCAAGGCCTTGGTGCCTATGTCAGGTTCAATGGCTAATGCTTTTAGTACCTGTGAATGATAACCGCCTCTGGTCATCAACTCTATAAGTGGGATAGGAATTTTGATTTTGGCCAATTCTGCCTCCAGGATAAAAGGCGCAGGAGTTCGGGTCTGGCTTACTGATTCTGGTTGGTCCCCCATATTCTTCTGCTCAGAAGAACTGGGCGCAAATTCGGGTTGTGCTAGTCTTTTCAGTATGGTGATGTTTTTCTTCACCGGAGCGTTAGCTTTACCCTTCTCAGAAGATTTTCCAGCAATAGTTGGCTCTAGGGTTTTCTCAGTCTCAGCTACCTTCTGCATTTCGGTAGTCTTTTTTGGGGAATTTCCTTCTGTCTTCTTACTCCGCAGGTTGTACTGCCAGTGTACCTCCAGAATACCATCCTCCAAGGTTTGTTGTCCAGCTTCTTCGGTTTCTTTACTTACCTTTGTTTGGTTTAGTAGAAATAGTTCCTGCTCTTCTTGAGTAAGGAAAATGGCCTCATTGTCATGAATTCCCATGAGGTTGATATGAGTGTCCTCCAATTCTTCAATCACATCCCCCCCATCATCATCATAGTTTTCATGTAGAGGAGGTCTAATCGGTTGATCTGGGCCTCTTTGTTCTCTTTGATCCCTAGGATCTCTCTGATCTCTTTGGTCTCTTGGATCCCTTTGCCTGATTTGAGAAGGGTTTCTTCTAAAATTGGGGTTTTGAATCTGGGGAGCAGGTGCGTTGTCCCTTGGAGGGTTTCTGTCAGATAAATTCATTCTTTCCATCATAAATTCCACTGTTCGGGACAAAGAATCTAGTTTGGAATCTGTGGTCGACATTGAAGGTTCTTCTTTGATCGTGACTCTCCTTTCTGTCCTTTGACGTGCCCATTTTGCCAACAGATTAGCTTCCACACTAATAGCACTTTTCTGCATGTCTTCAAGTGTGGCAGCATTTCTTTCTCTTAATTGATAAGACATGTCAACATCGAATCCATCAGGTAATTTAATCAATGCCAAACCTGGGGGAGGTTTAATTTTAGTTGGAATTGCATTATACAAGTTGTTAAAACGGGTGCAATAATCTTGTACTGTCTCCCCCTGATTTCTTTTTATATTCTCATATTCTGACAGTATCTGGAGAGGGTTTTTCTTTACCTCCCATCTATCAAGAAAGCTTCTTTGGAATGCGACAAGGTCAGGGATTGATGCAGCAGGCAAATATTTGAACCATTTCTTGACGTCTCCTGTCAGACTCTGAGCGAACAATCTCATTTGAACGTCGACTTCGTCGACTTCTTGTAAATCCAAGTAGTCGTTCATTTTATCCACATGTTGTTGAGCGTTTAAAGGTCCAGTGGCATCGAACTGTGGAAGCCTAGTCTGGTAGTCTTGGGGCATGGCATGTAGCGGTGCGGCCAGCACCAAAGGAGCATATCGAGCTGCCATGATGGGCGGAGGAGGTGGAACGACGCCCTGGATGGTAAGAGAGGTAGCGACTGAAGATGAGGACGAGGAAGGACTGGGCGATGCTGAGGCAGTGATTTGTAGTTTAGTCGTAGGAGACAAGACTTCGGGGGTTGGGGGTTGCACCACAGTTGGGTCAAAGATGAGCTTAGACACAAAAGTTTCAGACCGTGTTCTTATCAGGTTTCGTTGCAGAAAAGGCTCAAGATCAAGGTTTTGCAAGTTATCTGGTTCTCCGGAAAAGGAAGGAGACCTGTGAAGGGGAGTACTACTCGCTGGAAAGGAAGCAAAGGTCTTTCGCCTCAACAATTGCTCAGGGTTATCTAACGCTGTAGAGGGTTCTGGGTTTGGATGAGATCGAGTATGAACCTTCTTAGGAGCCAGAACTCTTTTTGGTTTTTATATATATATATATATATATATTTTTTATTTTATTTTACGGTGAAAGAAACTAGGGGAGATTTCTGCGTTGACGTCGTCTAGCTTCCATTTGTTCCTGAGTAGCTATGTCTCATTCAATGGCTTCCCATGAATGTTCGAGTTCTTCCCAGTTATTGGCAGTTTTGAGGATTATGTCAAAAAGGTTCGACACAATATGAGTTTGATTCGCTAGTCCGGGCTCGATATTAGGTTGTACTGCTGCAGGGACATTCATAGAGGAACAAAGGGTTCTAAGAGAGATACTGAAAATAATATGTACAGAGTTAATCAACCTCTAACATTTCTTTCTTCTCAGAGTCAATCTTTCTTTAGGGGAAAGAAGTCGCGAGATTGTCAGTTTTAGTTCGTCCCCAGCGGAGTCGCCATTTATGTTAGCGCTTAGTAAATTTCTTAGAGGTTGAAAAGAAGAAATCTACAAAGGTAACCTTATCCAACCACTTTTAAAGCTGGGATCTAGCCCTTCCAACTTCAGAGAGGGATCTCTCTATGTGATTTAGCTTTGTTTTAATTTAAGATATTAGGCTAGCTAAAGGAACTGTTGGTTTTGTTGTAAAGGGTTTTTGAAGTTGGTTGAGACAAACTACACATCCATTGGGCTATGGGGTCTGTATTTAATCAAATCTGAGATACTACCAGAAACGTTAAAGAAAACCTTCACAGGGCGAGATAACACCCTCACTGGATCTTCAGTAATTAAAGTGATGGACAGAAGAAAAGATAAGCAAAATAACTTCAAATAACAAGCAGTTAAGAATTTCTTGATTGAAGATATTTAGAAGATAAACATTAAAATCTTTAGAATCGGAAACAGGGTATCAAGGATAAATCCTACAACATAACGTTATTCATAAAGATTAGTTCTCGAAAAATAAGATGATTACAGAGCAAGAAAACATTTAACTAAGAAAATCACATCACCAGTGAACATGCGCAAGAATCCTGTAAAGTGCCTCTTCTTTATTAATGGTGGATCTCTTAAAAAATGTTACAACTTGATAGCAATAGGGTGTGCAAATCAACAACTTTCAATACTCCGAAAGATGAAGTATTTATAATTCAAAAATACAAACGTTCCTGTCATAACTGATCAGGACGTGCTCATGCTATTTTTAGACTAACTAACTTAACTAATCAAAACTGTTTTGATGACTCAATACAACTGTATGATGGATTTCTGGGGTAGGCCGTTGGCGAGGTGCCTCCGCAACCTCTTCTGACAGGACAGGTGACTGGATGTGACAGCTCATTTGCTAGTCTAGTAGATCACACAGTTCTTCCCATCTGATATGACCTGGCACTGTGACTTTAAGCAATCTCTGATACACTTCGTCCATGTCTGTGTACTTAGCAAATGTAGGCTTGATGATGAAAATGTGCTTAATCTCATGCTGGACACTAATATCCAATTGCAAGGCATCCATGAATGCCTTTCCTGTGATGCTTCCCTATATACCTGCAAACTTAGAGCTGTCCTTAGACACTTCAATCAACCTTTTCTTATAATCAGGGAGTGTCATTAATTTGTCATTGATGACCTTCATACCAGGCAGGCCCTTCCTTTGCAGAGCATCTATCTTGTGGAAAAACTTATGCACTCCTTGATCCATGACTTGAATCTTCTCCTCTAGCTGAAGCATGAGACTTCTTTTGGTAAGGACCCTTTTGACTTCAAGTATAGTTTCTGTCATGTCCTCAATCTTCAATTCTTCGAGTTCCTCCTGGGTCTTGGAATTCAGGAACCTTATGATTTCATTAGCTTGGGCTGGCATGTCTCCCAGCTCCATTCTGATTTTCTCCACAGCCTGCTTGCTCCTCTTGAGCAATTCATTTTGTTCAAACATGATTTGAACCATTGGCCAGATTTCATTTATGGACTTAGAAATATCAGTCCACACGATCTCTTTGACTTCAGCCAGAGTTTTTCTTGCCATTGTCTGTTTCTGGAGCTGCTATAACTCCTTCCTTATTTACTCATTCACCTGTTTCTCTTTGGACAGGCTGGTCTGGAAAGAAGTCTTTAGCTCTTGGAGATTCTCCACTTCTTTCTTAAGCCTACTGATCTCTGACTCTTGCAGGTTCATTCTCTCCATAGACTTGGCCAGGTCTGTTGCTCCTTCTGGTAGGGGCACTGCTATTGCAGATGGAATGACTATCACTGTTGTTGTGCTCAATCCTGCAATTGGGATAGCACTCAATGGAATTCCTTCCATTGGCTTTGCCTGCTCTTTCTCCTTGAGTAGTCTCTCCATTTCTGCCTCCATCTCCTTTAACTGAGCATTCTGCTCCAGGAGTAATTTCAGCATCTCATCCTTTTCACCTTCCTTTTCAGCTATTTCCTTTGCCTGAGGGTCTTCTGTTGGAGGGAGCTTTAGCTTTTTTCTCAATGATGCGATGTCAGCATTTTTCGTTTTAATCATCTCTTCGACAGCTTTGACGTTCGCCGGGTCGTAACCGATCTTGAGGACCAGCTCCTCCAACGTCTTTATCCTATTGTCTTTTGCGAAAGAAGATAATTTTTCTAACTTAAGTTGGGTCTGGGCATTGTTCAGAGCTATCCGATACTTTGATGCAGAAGTTGAAGCATGGGCCAAAGTGTGGAAAATCATCTCCCCCATTTGCTTGTGCAGATCCATCTGATCTGTCGGATGCACATCCTTTGCTTGAAACTCAAACGTGGCCCTCTTGTAATCATATATTGCCTTGGGATCAGGCACTTGTGCTTGGAGGAATGCCATATGCATCCTACCCTTTTCTGTATCAAATGTCGAAAGAAGTCTATGCTGGGCTGTGGATGGCTGCTTCTGGAACTGTGCATAAGTGTTGCTGGTGAGCGCCTGGTTCTTCTTCTTGATCAAGTCATATTTTTCAAAAATGCCCAACTTGGGCCCAGTCTTGCTTGGCAGAGTATCCAAGGGAGAATCTGTGGATTTTAATGATTTTTTTACTTCCTTAAGCTGACTAGAGCTGAAAGGTAAAGTGAATTGCTTGGCCCCAGTGGTGGTCACTGTGGAAGTCACTGTGGTAGCTTCTACTATTGTGTTGGGTGTTGAGACTGTCTTCGGCTTCTTGGAGTGAATTTGGAATTCCTCTGATGACACCTCTGTTACAGGAGGAGATGACTCTTGTCGGGGTCTCTTCTCCTTGAGGACCTGAGGTGTGGTAGTGGGTAGCGCACTTGTTGAGGGCACCTATTGTTCCAAGTCTAGCAAAGTGTCAGGCAACCATACTGTCTGATTTGCGAATTTCTCGATCTCTGGCTTGGGCTCGTGAGCATACGGGGCATTTTTGTTTTTCACCCTCATATCTGAAATGATCCCGTGCGGATCATAGTGCCAGATGAAACTCGTAGAGAATTTCATCTCTTTCAAAATTCGATCTGCTTATTCCCCTGCACCTAGGCTATTGCAGATGAAAGGACCGATTTGTCCCTTGATTCTCAATTGTTTCTTTTTCTTAAGGGAAACAAAATGAATATCATCAGAATTCATAATCTGCCTTATATATTCTAATGAAAAAATCCTTACCGGTACATATCGAGGCATTTTATAAGGCGCCAACTCGCATCCAAAGACTTTGATTTCTGTGTGATTCTGGCATAAATACCAGTCTCCTATCTGAACGTTGTCCGAGAGATGCAGGATTCTCTGGACTTCATCATTTATTCGTGGCTCAGGCATGCCACGCAACATACTCATCACAGGGTGGTAAAATTGGTCGATGAACACTGAGAAATCGTATTCGACAGAATTATATTTTAGGAGAGAAGTCCACGCTGTGACTGGCTGGGGCTTCCCGTCGGCGTCCATCTTCTGCATGGAGAAATTGAACCTGTCGGCTTGGAAATAGACGAACATGTAAGCCAGAATGGATGAGTACCTAAACATGCCTTCTGTGGCGAAATTGACGAACTGCTGATGGATATTATTGGCCAAGAAGGTGCTATAGTCGAACTGCATGGTTGGTTGTTCGTCGTTTGAGAAGATGGACAGAAAACCCACGATGGGATCATCTACCCACTGATCAGAATAGTATCCAAGCAGGGCACACAGAGAAGAAATAATTTGATTTCCTCTGGTGGAAAACATGGAAGAATGATACGGGAGATTGGTGGATGGGAGTGGAGCGGAAGTAGGAAGAAAAAGCTCGAAAATATGAGCTCTCTGTGGGAACGCCATTTTCTGGTATAGCTCGGTGAGGATTTCTAAATTAAAGGGGGACGCAGATTCCGCTCGAGTAATTTGTAACATCTGTTCGATATCTTTAGGGGTGATGAAGAAAAGAACATCTCCGTATGAAGAAAGGATGGATTTCTGGTCGGGGACGTAGTGGGAATGGCATTGGAGGGAAAACTTGGGGAAATTATGAATCTGGGAGAAGAGATACAATGGCAAATTGGACTCCCAGAGTCCAATTTCGTCACTCTGGTCCAGGAAAATCTCCCGAAGCCATGACTGGAGATCAGAAAAGTCGAAACTGCATATAGTATCAGCTATCAAGCGATCTTTATTGACCAGGGGAATTTTATCCAGGTCAACCGGAGGAGGAAGGAAAGGATTCTCTTCCTCTTCAGCTTGCTTTGTCTTAGACACCATTTCGGAAACTGTACCTACAACAAACAATACGTTAGTGGGGTCGACTGGACTGTATGTGAAGGCGATGTGGAAGCAATGGAGGAATAGGAGGTTTCTGGCGCGATGGATGAATAACGAATGAAAGGGGAAAACGGTAGTTTCATTCAAAATTGGGGTCGGTTTGGTGCGGGAGATACGATCAGCGTGACAACGGGAATATTATCTAGTTATTAATGGACAACGGGCCACTTGGGATGAGTTGGCAGATGACGGTGGCCAAAGCATATGTTTGAGTGACGTGGAGGCAGGTGATTGGAGGTAAAAGTCGTCGAAGGGGGATGATCATGAATGGGAAGGATAAAGGCCTGACAGCGGGGACTAACAGTAGTTATGGGATGGGACTCAAATCGGTAACAAGTGGGACAGGTGGATCAAGTGGAGAAAATACGTCCATGAGTGACGGGCTGTCAGAGAGCATGTGAAGGATGGGACTTGAAAACCAATAAACCGATGCCACGTATGAGCAGGGGCCCGCTGAAGGAAATATCTTTTCTGGACCCACCCCCCCTTTGGTTAAAGGCAAGACACCAGAGGGGGTCCGAAATCCATTTTGATCCGTTGATCTACGTTCTGGTCTCCTAACCACAGATCTTAGTGCGCTCCTTAATACCGATTCCGGACCCCCCCCCCTCC
>JASDQU010348874.1:0-12284 GCA_032191745.1 Picea mariana
GCCAGAACTTGATGAGGAAGGAAAAATCATATTGGAGCCTGAAGCCATCACTAACACAAGAATTTGTCAGCTGAGGAATAGATCCATTTCAGAGTATCTCATTAAATGGAGGAAACTATCGACTGAAGATTCCACTTGGGAAGATGCCTCTATTATACAGAAGCATCCAAAGTTACTCAAGCGTTACAGACAACACTTGTCTCAAGGGGAGGGGCATGTTAAGCCCTAATATTGGCTCATTACCCCTTAATCGGGGCATATTACATTAGTAATGTTATTTTATTTATGTCAGTTGTATTCCATTAGTTGTAATTATACCTCCTAGTCTCCTATATATACCAAGGAGACATTTTCATTTGGAATCATCTTGTACTTGAACATTTAAGTGGGGTAAAAGGAGGTTTCCCCCTCGAAGAGGCTTATTATCTGAAATTGTCTCTTTTTCAAGGTGTTGAGTACTTTTTCTGAGGTTTTTCTATGCTATATTGATATTTGTTTTTTAACATGGTCCCTGGGCTCACTCACTTGGCATGTTGATAAAAATTGGTAAAGTATTTCGGCCATCAGATGCTCTTCTAACCTCACACTTTAGAGGGCATCTGTTATAAGCCTTATTTTCACCCAGCCTGCATACCTGGCCTCAGGCCCTACTATTTGCCAATTTCTTGAGCCAACATCTTCTAAAAAGCCCTCTTTTTTGAGCCACACGTGCCCTGGCCTTCTACAACCCGCATATTCACACATCAATACGCATGCAGGCCTTCTACAACCCATGTATACTGACAAAATCAAGATAAATGGAAAGTTGCAAACGAGAAACAGAGTTTCGAGAAATTTCTTAAACTGTTTGACTGCCTATGGCCAGTCATTCAACCGGATAACTACCTATAAAACAAGGGGCAGGGGTCCCATTTAAAAAAGAAGAATAAGAGCATAGAAACTCTACCCAAATTTATCCCCCCTTTACCCCAATTTCCTACAATTGTATTGTGAGGTTTAGTAGTTGGTGGGTTGTGAAGTGGATCCCAGGACCAGGTTCGAGGAGTAGTGTCGGCCACATATTGTAAGTTTACTCTTGTGAAGATTAATACAAAAAGGAATACTTTTTTCATCCCACCATATCGTGTGTTCAAATTGTGTATTTATTTTATGATATTGTCACATCTAACTCAACAATTAGTATATGAAATGCATGTTTGCAGCTCTCTGTTTGTCCATGTGTGAATGCCAGTTAGCTTTGGGAGGAGGCTTACAGTCAAGGAGCGATTGAAATCGAAGGGATCAACATCAAATGGAGGATTTAAGGTAGAGTTACCTAATCTTGTTTGCACCTTTGTATTGCATAAATGTGGGGTTTTGTGTTGGAAGAGTAGGAAAAAGTAGAGGCCTTTAAATGGTCATTTTCTACATGCATGATTAGAGCCCTTAAATTCTAAGTTCGTAAGTGGGATTTCCCACTCACATCACTAAGTGCAAGTAATAGTGAATGTTTTTGGCTTAGTGCAGAGCCAGAGGCTTTGTGCATACTATGTGTTAATACTTGCAAAGATAAGTGCAATTGATTGTAAGAGGCTGGTGTGCAGACTGTGTAAGAAGGATTTATGTTGTTCCAATCTTAGGGAAGGAGGATCTGGTGAGGTATGTGCAGATATCTTGTCCTATGTAGAGTTGGTTTGTGGCTCTGTGCATGTAATAAGATTGACAGAATATAATAAAGAGAAGAAGAGTTGGTGGACGTAGCCCCACGTTGGGGTGAACCACATATATCCTGTGTTGTGATTTCTTTATGTCATTGATGTGATTTATGCTTAGTGTTGAATCTTTATGTATGTTAGAAGCATCTGATATAATATCTTAGTGCTTAGTTATGTGAATGAATGCTAGATCTGATCTATTTCTATATGCTAAGTGCTTGGATGTGTTAGATCTTGTTGAATGCTGCATTTTTCTGCAATTAGGGTTTTCTCCTGCGAAGTGGATAAGAGTTAAATATTAATGAATGTTAACTGCTAAGTGCTCTGTTAAGTATTTTGATCACAGATCTGTGTTCCAGCTAGGTTGTAGACACCTGAGTCCTGCAACCACCCCTGCCTCTACCTCAGGTGAGACTTCATCTGCTTCGCAGGTGTTGCCAAAAGGGTCGGTAGCTAAGGTTTTGTTGGTACGTTGTCAAAGCATTGAACCCTGGGTCTGCCCCTGTGCCAACAAGTGGTTCTATTTTCAAGACCTGAAACTGTGATTGCTAGGAACTGAAGAAAAGAGAAAGCTATGTGCATAGATTTGTTGTTGTGGTTTGTAGTATTCTACTTGACTTTCGAGGCTCTATGCTAAGAAAAGAAGCTCGATCTGAACAAAAGAAGTAAGATCTTAAATATTTGTGCTCTTAAAAAGGTAATATAAGTGAGAATTTTTGTTTCAAAAGAGTGGATCTAGGTATGTTTGATAGATTTTGTCCTAGTCTAAAAACTAGGGCACAACTAGAAGAAAGAAGATTTGATATGAGTAGATCTGAAAGAAGTAATGAAAGATATGTTATTCCTATGCATAGAAAGAATGTTTGGACTAACAAATGGATGCAGGATCCTAGAAAGATTTTTTTGCAGATCCACCACTGTGATCCCAGTGCACATTACAGGAAAGGTTGGGGATCTTTCAACAGAAAGAGAATATTGACTCTTTGTTATAATTGCAAAAGACCGAGACATCTTGCTAAGGAATGCCCTGGTTGAGGTCCTATTTGCCTTTGTTGTAAGGCTATTGGACATGAAGTTTTAGATTGCCCTAGAATGATTTCTAAAGTTGAAAAGATGAACACGAGACAAGAAGACCATGAGGAAGGTCAAGAGACTAAGAATATGCTCAAGAATCAGAGACTGTATTATTGCAGATGAAATAAACCCTGAATGGTCACAAAGACATCAACTTATCAGAGGTCTTAAAAGAGAATGAGTGCATAGAAAAAAGAATAGGAGACTTTGACATAGACTGTGTCCTGGATGACGAAACACATGTGAATATCATGACAGAAAGAACATGGGAATTTTTGGGAAAGCCTTCTATGGCTCCTTCATTGGGAGGAATAGGATTTTTTAAAGGGAAGATGATAACCCTATGTGAAAGACTTACCCAGATACCTATGAGTGCTCATGGAAATTCGATAGAAGAATAATTTGAGGTCCTTAAGTTTGTTGAGAACAACACCCCATTTGTTATTTTGCTAGGAAAAACTTGGGTTGAGAAAGATCAGATACGAAGGAAACAAGAAGAGGAAGATCTAGAACAGAAAAAGCAAGAACTAAGAGATTTCATGGATAGGATAATAGTGCACTTACTAGAAGAAAAAGAGGACAAGTCGAAGCTACTAAGGACTAGAGACCTGGCTGTCAAATTTGAAAGAACACAGGAAGACTTGAAACTCTTGTCCATATGGGAGAGTAGAGCACCTACCCCAGAAAGAGAAGAAGCATTACCCTCAAACCCTATGAAAGAGCCTCCACAGTGCGAAGTTACTATGCCAAGAGGAGATAAGAACAATAATGGAAAGAGGAAACCAGTGACTCAAATCACAAGAAAGAAAGCCAGAAATCTTAGCAAGAAGAAAGAAAAGTTAGAAAAAATGTAGGAAGATCCAGAGAGGACTTTACAGAAAGAAGGTTTGCAGAAATGGAACTTCATCAGAAATAGTAGAACAATGTAGATTTTCACTTCACCATGATGAAGAAATATGACCATTGGAGGCATCTCGACCGTTAGAACGATGCTTCAGAACAGCTAGAAATGCAGTTATGGATGGAAAGATCACCATTGCACCATTGGGACCATGCCATAACGGATGGAATTGCATTGATTGAGACGTTTCTGCCCATTGGAAGAATTTGTTATGACATTGTCTATTTATCCCGTCGAGCATTGCACCGAGAACACTTTTGCCAATTGTGATTATTTGAGCCCACAGAGAACTAGTTACTTTCGCGTAGTGCTTAGCGAGAGCTCGCCACCCAATCTATTGGATTGAGTGTTTTCTCACCAACCTGAGATATTTGATCTCAAGCATGCATTTTGGACGACATTAGTGCAGTAGAAACGTTTGTCGAAGATATCCTAATAGAACTCATGGCTGAAAAGGTGATGTCTACAAGCATACAAGCTTCATCAACGTGAGGATTGGAAGCATCCATGTCGACTGCGTAGTGTTGTTCTAGCCGACCCACTGCTATGAAATGTAGCAAGCATCGTGATGGCTTGGAAAATCCGAAGCTCATCCCATCTATCCTGCCTGACTATATCCCGCCTATGGCTGGAGTGGTTAGTCGTGATAGTGTCCCAAGGGACTTTGACTACACCTTGATCACTGCATACCTCCCGAAGGGGATACACGCAGTTGGACTATAGTTGGGACAGATTATGACGTTGAAGATCAGTTACTTCAAATTGGGAGATCACAAGAACTATGGCATGCTTTCCCCACATAAGTATTTGTCCAAGACAAAGGGGACGAAGTCAAAGATCATCCCCTAGTCGTGGACCATGGACATCAGGAGGTCTACCATCCTGAACATAATGAAGATACCCCACTTTGGAAAGCATCAGGAGGTTAACGCGTGCGTTAAAATCCTTTTGTCTTGATTCCATGGTAGTTATTTGAGGTTGGACAGATGCATCACCGTAGATCTTGTGTTGATCCATCAGATCATCATATTAAGCATGCAAGGACCAGAACCACAAGAATTTTATCCAAAGAAAGTTGTAGATCGCGCCCTGGCGGAGAGAACCAAAGACACCTATGGCAATGTGGAGAAGGGGAAGCGAGGATACAAGGTAGCTTCCATCCAAAATATCCCAGTGCACCTAGCCTGCCAGTTGATCGCTGGTAATCTAGTAAGGAAGAAAAGATCCACACAGGTCACGGGGTTCATTGTTGACCTCGCAAGAAAATGCATTGAAGGACTACAAATGAATTGGGTGAGCTACCTTGTCAACTAGTTAGAGAAATACTATCGTGAAGCTCACAATTAGGGCTATGAGTTCCATTTTATCTGGTTGTTGATCCTCATCACCTTCATTGCTTGGGAGATGCCAGAAGGAGTGACCTTCCCTGAGATTGAGCCATCTGAACCCCTAGCTGTGAAGTTCACTACGATTTGGTACTCGAGCGACATGGTTAAGCAATGGTATTCAAATGCGGTGTTCCACACCTACTACCTGCAGTTGAAGAGGAATATTGAGTCTTTCCCTCATATGACAGCCAAAACCTTGCACAGGTTCAGGCCATTTGTGAAGTTTCACGCAGATAGACATTTTATTTACACCACTACGTGTGGAGACGAACATAAAGAAGATCTTCAATCCTACTATAAGGTCATTGAGGATGACATGGAAGAGATAACTAAGGAATGGCCCACAGAGTTCCTTATACCATTCGACTAGGTAGAACTATCCGACCCCGACCTCATCGGCATTCTTATGGTCACTCGCGAAGAATATTATGCACCCAGTAGTAGCCAAAGGAAAAACAAGGAAGGGGTATAGGAGCTGAACAATGCATCAAAAGAGACTGCTTCAGATTCACCTAGAGGGGGAGGAGGTGACAAAGTAGACAGGGAAGAGAATGAGGAGAAAGAAGACAAACTAGAGTAGGGTGAAGTAACACCACCTAGGGACCCCCTTGATGAAGCTGAGAAATCCAAGAAAAGTAAGGTTTCCTCCAATAAACATTCATCTTAGAAGAATTCAAAATCCAATAAACCACCATTGCAGATTGTGCTAACGGTGGATGACATCAACCTCATCATCGTCGCTATATTATATACCTCAGACGACATTCTACAGTGCAATGAAGCAAAACAGGAGACCATGTATGATAGGATTGCAACAGAGGTGAAAGGGGTACAACAAGCCCTCTACTCCAACTGCACAGTGTCTACTGCGCCACCGTCATCTGAAGGGACTGAGTTGGGAGATGAGCTGGCCCAACTACACAGAATAGAAGATGCGACCGAAGCTCACCTTCATCGTGTCTAGGAAGAAAAAGAGCAGGCCACAGAGGCATTAAAGCAAGAAAAAGAGGAAGCCATAGACCAATGCCAGGTTGCGCAGTAAGAAAAAGATAACCTCCAAGAAAAAATTGCAGAGGATAGAGCGTAGATCCAGAAGGAGACAGAACAGTTGCTCGCAGAGAAGATTGGAGTTAAAAAAGAAGCCACTAGAGCACTTCGCTCTATGACAGGCTTAGAACATATGGAAGAACACCCAGTGGAGATTTAGGTGGGGAAGCTTGCTGAAGCCATTCAACAACTCCAACAAAGAGTAGCAGAACTATAATTACAAGCAATGCCAAGCACTCCACAGGAAGTGAGAGACGAAAGGGAAGGAAATGCCCAGAGTGCAGTCTAGAGAATCAATGCATTGGCCTTAGAATGAAAACATCTCAGCAGTCGAAGTGCACAAGCCTACGAGTGCCTTGCATAGGACCCTGAACTAAGGACATTGGAGTCATAGCTCCAGGAGGCAAAGCAACAAGAAATAATAGTGCAAGAGAAGTTGAAGCCACTATTAGTGGTCGAGAGCATGAAAATGTCCCAAGAATAGAACATGGTTCAACAACAGGTCCGTTCCATCCAGAGCAAGGTCATGGAAGTGACCCAGAGGCTCCATCTAGTGCAGGGTAAAGCTTGCACACTTTTTGTGGAAATTGAAGGACGAGGAGAAAAACTAGAACAAGTGGTCACCACAGTAGAACAATGATTAGAAGGACTTGTGATGGAGAAGGTTCTTTAGTATTTCTCCGAGCAGGAGGCTCTAGTGAAGCAATAGGTCGAGGAATCTTGAGCCAAGCTTGAGGCCTTCAAGGTAGAGTTACCCAGATCTAAGTGACTCGGGATGAGTCACATGTGAGTGTTGGGGGCCTGTTGGCCCTTGACCAAGTTTTGGAGAACCTTGTTCATGTTTGACCATTTTTGGGACTTCAACAGGCTGGTTGAAGGTGGAGCACAAGGTGAAGCGGAGATCATAGGATCTCGCCCCATTTTTAGGGAATTTTGGGTTTAGGGTTTATGTAACAGGTATGGGATGTCAGCCCATGGGTTTACCCATGCTTTGTCCCCTTTTGTAATGTATAAATAGAAGTCTAGGTGATGTAACTAGGTGGTTCTAAGGGTAATGAGGCCATGTGATAAGTGCAAGTAATAGTGAATGTTTGTGGCTTATTGCTGAGCTAGAGGATTTGTGCATACTATGTGTTAAGACTTGCAGAGCTAAGTGCAAGTGATTGTAAGAGGCTGGTATGCATACTGTGTAAGAAGGATTTGTGTTGTGCCAAGCTTAGGGAAGGAGGATCTAGTGAGGTGCACGGAGATGACATGTCCTATGCAAAGTTGGTTTATGGCTATGTGCATGTAAGAAGATTGACATAATATAATAAAGAGAAGAAGAGTTGGTGGATGTAGCCCCACGCTGGGGTGAACCACGTATATTCTGTGTTGTGATTTCTTTGTGTCATTGATGTGATTTATGCTTAGTGAAGAATCTTTATATATGTTAGATGCATCTGATATAGTATCTTAGTGCTTAATGATGTGAATGAATGCTAGATCTGATCTATTTTTATATGCTAAGTGCTTGGATGTGTTAGATCTTGTTGAATACTGCGTTGTTCTATAATTAGGTTTTTCTCATGCAAAGTGGATAAGAGTTAAATATTAATGAATGTTAATTGCTAAGTGCTCTGTTAATTACTATTATCATAGATTTGTGTCCCGGCTAGGTTGTAGACACCTGATTTCTGCAACCACCCCTGCCTCTACCTTGGGTGAGATTTCATCTGCTTCGCAAAAGCTTCGCAGGTGTTGCCAAAAGGGCCAGTAGTTAGGGTTTTTCTGGTGCGATGTCAAAGCGTTGAACCCTGGGTCTACCCCTGTGCCAGCAATAGTTGAAGATCCATAGACTGAGAGGTCAGCAGACCCTGTTGAGGTAGGGGCTCTGCGTCAAAATCAATACATGCAAAAGAAGAAAGTATGCTCAAAAATGAATTTTCTTTTTCACGATATAAAGAGGTAAAGACTAAAATAGATAAGAACAAAGAAAAATTTCTATTCAGTTTTCTTGCTTTTTTAAAGCAAAACAAAAAAAGGAAAACTAGAGTAATTTTATTTTTCAATGCAAAACAAGTAGAAGTAAAGATGACATTCAAAGAGAACTAAACTAGACTTATTCAGACTATAAGGAGGGTTAACGAAACAGATAGAAAAATCGAAGAAAAGAAACTTTAGACTACTCACACAAGATTGAAGCACAAAAATAAAGAAACTAATTCTTTTTTTCTTGTCTTTGTAAAAACATCTAACTTATAATACTTTTGTAACTAACAATAGGCTAGAGAGAATCATAAGACCCAAGAAAGAACCCAAGAAACCAATCCAAACACCCTAGAAAGGATGAGAAGAGTAAAAAACTCTTACTTGGGAGATGTACATGATTGTGTATAAGGAAGAGCATGTATGTACGCAACTATCTCAAAGAAAAAGTGCATATGTATGCGACTATTTTCACAACAAAGAAAATATATAACCCTAAAAATTCCAGAAAATACTAAAAGTAAAATCCATAAGGCTTGAAAAGGTATAAACAAGAATAAAAAAGTTTTAAACTGCTCAATCAAAAATAGAAAAAGCCAGAAAAAGAAGAAAAACTAAGAAAACACTTAAAAATTAACTCCCAAAGGAGATGATTCCCCAGTATGGTTGCTAATTCTGTTATGGGAAAAATACCCTATGGTTATGGGTTAAAGCCACAATATAGTGTTGACCATTTAAAGATCAAACCAAATCTGAAGAATGCAATCAAATATTTGTAACTAACTTGATCAATTAACTAACTACTAGTACCAAGGAAAAAGAGACATATCAAATGTCTTACGACTGATGGGTATCATTTGCTAAGCTAAATTGCCCAAGGTTCATCATTCTAAGTTCTTTAGGGCACTCTTGGGGTGCTTTTCCTCACCCAAAATATGCATTTTTTGTGTTTTGTTTATCATAAATCAGATTCTTTAATTGTTAGACATCAAAAATCTAGTCCAATTTGCTTCAGATAATAAATGGATAACTTAGGTATATCATTGGTTCTTTATTTGTGCAAAACTATCTCACTCTTGTGCGATAAAAGGTACTTATTTCTTCATTTAGAGAGTGATATCGTAATGTTAGTTTATTTTAAGTTGTAGAATACTTATTTGAAATATCATCACTTTCATAATTATCTCCTAACCCTCATTATATTATAGTAGTTGTTTCCTTAATAATTGGTTCAATATTCTAAAGGAATTTGGCGAGTTTGGCACTAGTCTATCTAACATGTAATGAGGTGTGTAGTTGAACTAAACCATATCAAAGAGGTGTTATACAGGTTTTCTTCCAAGGATTGGGATACCCCCCATGACTTCTAGGATTTGACCTAAAGTGAAGGGGATATTGTACCAAGGTGAGAGTGGTGCATTTCCCATGTAATACTTATCCCCAATATAATCCTCACAAAAGCTACTAGTTTGGGTAGTAACACAAGGTATGCAAATTATTCAACAAAATGCAACAAATGGGTCTATATCCTACCTTTGTAATGTTTTGATAAATGATTGTTGGCATAGGGGCAGACCCATGGTTCAACGCTTCAACAACACACCAACAAAACCCTAACTACCGACCCTTTCGGCAACACCTGTGAAGCAGATGAAGTCTCACCCAAGGAAGAGGCAGGGGGTTGTAGGAAAAAAGTGTCTACAACCTAGATGGGATAGAGATCTGTGATCACAATACTTAACAAAGCACTTAGCAATTAACATTCATTAGTCTTTGACCCTTATTCACATCACAGGTAAAAACCTTAATTACATAACAGCGTAGTATTTATCAAGATCTAAATATATCTAACCATTCAGCACATAGCATCAAAGTAGATATAGTATTCATTTACATATAAGGAACTAAGCTACTACATCATATGCATCTAACATACATAAATATTACATCACTAAGCATAGATCACATCAATAACATATCAACCACATCATACAAAGAAACCACAACACAGGATATACATGGTTCACCCCCAGCGTGGGGCTATGTCCACCAACTCTTCTTCTTCTTCTTTATTAGCTTATTCCAATCTTCTTACATGCACAGAGCCACAAAGCCAACTTTGCATGGGACATGAGATCTATGCTCACCTCGCCAGATCCTCCTTCCCCGAGTTCAGTCCAAGCATAGAGCCTTACACATTTTGTGCACAAAACACTACAAATCACTTGCACTTAGCTCTGCAAGTCTCAACATATAGTATGCACAAAGCCTTCACAACTATTTGCACTTAGCACTCTCACTTACTAGGTCTCAAGAAATTCTCTTATACTCACATAGCCTAGCTATCTATTTGTACATTACAAGTGGGGCCTAAGCATGGGTAAACCCATGGGCCGACATCCCATACCCGTTACATAAACCCTAAACCAAAAAATATCGTAAAAGGGGGAGGCATCATGTGATCTCCACTTTGCCTAGGTGCTTCATCTTCAACCATTCTCTCGAAGTCCCAAAAATGGTCAAACACGACCAAGGTTCTCCAAAACTTGGTCGAGGGCCAACCATCCCCCAACACTCACCTCTGACTCGTCCTGAGTCACTTTGATCTAGGCAATTCTGCTTTGAAGGCCTTGATCTTGTATCGATCTTCCTCGAATTGCTGCTTCACCAGAGCCTCCTGCTTGACGAACTCCTAAATGATTGTCTCAGTGGCAGGTCCTTCCAAGCGTTGTTCCACTGTGGTGACCACTTGTTCCAGTTGTGCACCTTGTCCCTTGATCTCCTTAAAAAGTGTGCAGGCTTCATCCTGTACCGACTGGAGTCTCTAGGCCACTTCCATGACTCTACTCTGGATGGCATGGACCTATTGTTGAGCTACACAATGTTCCTGTGACCTTTTCATCTTCTCAACTACTGAAGCAGTTTCAACTATGTTTTCACTGTTGATGCTTGTTGCTTTGCCTCCTGAATTTGTGCATCTAATGTTCTTAGTTTTGGTTCCTCTACAAGGCGTTCATAGGTTTGCACACTTCGGTTACTGAGTTTCTTGCATTCTAACGCCAATGGCTTGATTCTTTCGACTACGCTATGAGAATTTTCTTCCCTCTGGTCTCACACCTCCTGCGGAGTGCTCGACACTACTTGCAATTGATCCAGGTGGATATCGGTGGCCACCCATATTTTCCAAATGGCTCAAAACAGTTTTCTGGCCATTTTGGCAATTTACTATTTTTAGCAGGTTTTAACTTCCAAGGCCATTTTGAGGGTCCAAATGAAGGTTTTTCGAGATAGAGGTTCTCAATGATAGCCAAAGGCATGATTGAGCCCCCAAAATGAATCTCCTCAACAATACCTTTCCAACGAGCTATCACATGCCTAAAACGGAGATCGCATGGAAAAGTTACGACCCTGGGAAGTTGATGTACTCACGTACCCAAACGGGGCCCACATGACTTTTGACGCTTCATCTCCTAGGGTTAGGTTTTTGGATGTCTAGGAATTTTGGCATTCCTGTCTATTATAAAAGGGCCTTCCGAGCCTCATTGTAATCATCTTCTTGCGAATGCGAGTAGCCATCGCATCTCTTCTCAGAGATAAGCTACCACCTTTGTAGTGAGTCTTTCACTCTGTATTTTACAGTCTCTGTACATTTATTTCATTAATAGAAATCGTGTATTACTGTATATCTTTGACTCTTGTTATATTTCCGCTATATCTCTATTATATTATTGTCTCTCTTGCAATATCTCTGAATATTTATGTGTTATATCTACGCTCTCATTTCGTGCCGAAAATAATCCGGATCAGTGGTATCAGAGCAGGCTGCTCTTGATCGTTTTTCAGTGCATGTCCCCGACGAGGTCCGAGTATAGCAAGTTGGGCCTCGAGCTTGTCTCTCTCGAGGACAATCTCTTTCGCACACCCAAGAAACCCTCAATGGCAGAAGAAAAGAAAAATGATGGAGCAGACGATCCTATCAGTCTGTTGCTTGAGCAAGCTCTCACGCGACAGAGGGACGAAATGATGGAGAATTTTTCCCACATCCTTCAATGCCTGCCGATAGCATCAGGCGCATCTTCATCAAGCGACCACTTTAGAGGCACCTCGCCTTTCAAGGTATAGGTTAATTTTGATATTCTCGTATTTGAAGGTCAAATAGATGCAGATGCCCTGGATAAATGGTTAAATCTGCTAGAAGGTTATTTTTCTGTT
>JASDQU010348875.1:0-12284 GCA_032191745.1 Picea mariana
GATATAATGCAAGCTGTTGGAATGGTAGGCCATTTTCAGTCTGCTCCTAAACAAAGTCATTTGGTAGTTGTCAAAAGGATATTTAAATACTTGAAGGGAACAATGAATTATGGTCTGTGGTATCCTAGAAATCAGAATTTCTAGTTAACTGCTTATTCAGATGCAGACTGGGTAAACTGTGTTGATGAGAGAAAAAGCACCAGTGGAGGAGCATTTTTTCTGGGTGACTCATTAGTTGCATGGCTTAGTAAAAAACAAGGATCCATCTCATTATCCACTACAGAGGAAGAATACATTGCAGCTACTACTTGCTGCACACAAATTTTATGGATGATACAAAATCTTGTAGATCTGAAGGTAAATTACACTGATCCCATTCCAATTCATTGTGATAACACAAGTGCCATTAGTGTTTCCAAGAACCCTGTTCTTCATTCCAAGACTAAGCATATTCCAATCAAGTACCATTTTCTCAGAGAACAATTTACAAACATAATTGTTCAACTGAATTATATACCTTCTACAGAACATATTGCTGATATCTTTACTAAACCATCAGCAGCGACCCCTTTTGGATACCTTCGTCAAAAGTTGGGGGTTATAATATCTTGTGTCTAATATGTTCACCTGGTAAGGGGGAGTAATTATTGAATATCTGGTGTATTTCCAAAATGCTTATAGTCGACAGGGGGAGTATGTTTTGCGACAATATCAGCGGAAGAATGTTTCTTCTTTGACATTGATGTCAAAGGGGGAGAAACGAGTTCAAGAGAGTTGAGTCCGAATGCATGTGGGAGAGTTGAGTCCGAATGCATGTGGGAGTTGAGTCCAAATGCATATGGAAGAGTTGAGTCTGAATGCATGTGGGTTCTTGTGTTTCCATCAATGCCAAAGGGGGAGATTGTTGGCAAATATGTAACAGACAGCGAATGGCATGAGTACAGAAAGAATGTACAGAGGATTGTTAGCATATTTAAAGGTTGCGTATACTTGTCATTGATGGAAAGTACATTTGTGGTGATGGCTTGAGTACAAAAACGATGATTAGCAGTGCAACAATAATCGGGAGGAGAAGAGTCAGTGATCGTTGGATCCCATTCAAATTTCCCGAAAGAACGAGGGCCATCAGATTTGAATGAAGACAAGACAAGTGCACTGAAGAGGAGGATAGAGCTCAGTCGTTAGATCTAAGCGAAACACCCGACCATTGTTGGATCAAGGATAACCTGCACACTCTTTAAAGTACAAGGAGAAGCGGGTGTAATCACGATTTGCAAAATCACGACTTCATCTGAGTTGTCAGATCAAGATTGATTCTGGACCGTTGATCAAAGTTTCGAGGATCGCGTGTTGGAAATGTCAAAGAAACAATGCAATAGAAATCCTGATTTCTTGATATGGAAAATCCCAGCTTAATCTGAGCCGTCAAATCAAGATCACATCTAGATCGTTGATCGGAGTTTCGAGGATCGCGTATTGGAAATTTCAAAGAAAAAATGCAACAGAAATCCTGATTTCTTGATATGAAAAATCTCGGCGTAATCTGAGCCGTCAAATCAAGATTACATCTAGATCGTTGATCGGAGTTTCGAGGATCGCGTGTTGGAAATGTCAAAGAAACAATGCAACAAAAATTCTGATTTCTCGATATGAAAAATCCCGGCGTAATTTGAGCCGTCAAATCAAGATCACATATGAACCGTTGATCGGAGTTTCGAGGATCGCGTGTTGGAAATGTCAAAGAAACAATGCAACAGGAATCCTGATTTCTCGATATGCAAAATCCCGATGTATTCTGAGCTGTCAAAGCAAGATCACATCTGAACCGTCAACCCGACTCACGTATGCAAACCAAGTCAGCTAGGAACACGTGTCACAACCAGGTAATGACAAGTGTCAGATTGATTCAACATTTCAGGCACATGTAAGTCACGAATAAGAGTGACACGTGGAAGTATTCAAAACGTGTCAATCCATGTGTGACATCATCAAATGGACACCTTGTTGGAGTTTCGGGGATCGAGAGTTGGAGATATCAAAGTTTTTTAACATCAGGAATCCCGATTTTGCGATATGTGAAATCACGATTTAATCGCAGCCGTTGAATAGAGATGTGATCTGGACCGTTGATCCGACTTCTTTATGGGGTGTCGAGGATCGATAATTTGAAGTGACAAAAACACCGAACATCCAGAGTGTCAAAATCGCGATGAGTGAAATCCCGACTTAATATGAACCGTCAGATCTAAATATGATCTGGATCGTTGATCTAACCGCTTTACGGAATTTTGTGGATTGGGATTTGTAAGTGAAAAGAACATTGAACATAAGGAATGCCAAAATCCGATTTAAAGGGAAGATTAATAAAGTTCATCCAACGGTGCAGATAAACTTGAATGTGATCGGAGGGTTACTATTCCCTCTCACAGTTAACTCCTCAGTTACGAATTTGTTAAAAGAAATGGACTCATGATTGAGAATCAATTAGCGTTTCAGTTGCTAGGACAATTGTCCTTGTTTTGCATAAGGAAATGTGAAGTGGAACCATCAGGGAAGTGTGTATAAAATAAAATGAGACAGAATGTGAAAGGTTGGTTGTTCTGAATGAGAAAACAATGAAACTGTTAAGAAAAGAAAAATGAGAAAAGGCGCAGGAGGATATTGAGCATATGATAAGTGTGAGATGAAACGCAAAGTAGAATAACGGAACAAGTTGAAGCAGAGTAGAATGAGAGCATGATTTGATGCAGAGCATACCTGCTGAATAGACAAAGGAAGAGAAGAGCAGCAGAACAATGTGTAGAAGACCAGATTTACAGAACAAAGAAAGATTGGTAAGAACTAGTTTATCTGTTAAGTTGAATGCTTATTTAGCCATTCATATTCTAGGGAGGTTGGGAGGTGCTCGGGAGGACTGTTGTCCTCAGAGGTTCAAGTGGGATCTTGAAAATAGGATTTTGTAGCTTCCATCTGGTTGCAGCCAGAGAAACAGGGTGGCAGGGTGGTGTNGAGAACAAGTGTTCTCTATTATACAGGTTGGAGCCTGTGTAACTGGAATTTGGTGCTTCCATCCAGTTGGTGCTGGAACATTCAGGAAGTTGGTGCTTCCATCCAATTGGTGCTGGAATATTCAGGGAGTTGGTTCTTCCTTCTAGTGGGTGCTAGAGAAACCAGAGAGTTGGTGCTCTCAAACAAGTTGCAGCTTGTAAAA
The DNA here is from genome assembly GCA_032191745.1 of Picea mariana. Classification (NCBI taxonomy): domain Eukaryota; kingdom Viridiplantae; phylum Streptophyta; class Pinopsida; order Pinales; family Pinaceae; genus Picea; species Picea mariana. The sequence goes on from JASDQU010348875.1 coordinate 3,212, forward strand.
CAGAGAGTGCAGCCTCACATTTAGTTGGTGCTCAATTATAGATGATGTAGAGAACTTAAAAGACTGCTTATCATTTCAAAGAAGAAGAGGTTTTCTCCCTTTATGGGTTTCCTCATGAAAAATCTATCTCTGTGTATACTTTATGTGTGACTGTTGTTCTTTACCTTTACTGTCCATATGCTGAATATTGTTGATGACCACATGAAGAAAGATTAATAATGTTTTAACAGAATTAAAATTGTTTAAGCTCACTTACAACTGATTCACCCCCCCCCCTCTCAGTTGTATTAATAATTCCAACAAGACCAACATCTACTACAAATCGGAGAAGCTTCAACAACAATACATGGAATCAAGGGAAAGAAAATTATGCAACAACTAGACACCAAAGATTACGAACGAAAATAATTTATTTTGGATGGATCAATCATCATGAAATTAAAGAAGAAAGAAGGAACATAAGAAAATCATATTACTTGGTTTCATGACATGTGAAGCCTTTAATCGCAAAGCTTTGAGGACAAATATTTTTGAAGGAGGGTACTATGTTATGACCTAAGGGGGGAATATATATGGTTTCATGTATATTATATGACCCCAAAGGGGGGAATATATGGGACTAAATGTACATGTAATGTGTAAATATATATGTAATAGGGTCAGCCTAATAGTAAAGGGGCCTCATGTGTAGGTGTGAATAGGTATATATAGAGATCATGTATTCATTATTGAGGACATGTGAATTGTGATGTATGAATGTAATTGGTTATTTGGAGGATGTTATCCTATTATTTAAGGAGTTATTATATAACTTATCTACCTTGGACTTGTGCTCCATGATCAGATTCTATGCATGGTGTGTACTTCTGTTATGTTATGATATTTTAAGCATTTGGTACTTAACCAACGAAAAATATGAATATAGAAGTTGTTGGCATTTTAAAACTAGATTTGAAGAAGAGAGTTATTCCCTTATTGAATATGAACACTATATCTAAGTGAAATATAGATTATAGTAACATAAATTAGAAAATAGGTATGGAAAGATATTAGTTGAATGATGATGGGATTCTTATTTATAAAAATAAAATGTATATTCCCAACTCTTTAGAGTCGAGAACACATATGATGGATGAAATTCATAGGATGCTATATTTTGGCCATCCAAGATACTATAAAACAATTGTTAGAGCAATAAAGAAATATGTTTGGCATGATCTGAAGAAAGATGTTGAAAATACATTTCTAGGTGTATGGAATGTCAACAAAGTTAAGCATAAACACCCAGTATGTTTGTTGCAACCTTTGCCACTTCCGAAATAGAAATGGGAGGTAATAACCATGAATTTTATTACTATATTACCAAGAAGAGTTATTCATAGTGATTTGATGATGGTTGGAGTGGATAAATTAACCAAGGTGGATGCTCATTTTATTACTGTTAAATATACCCATAAGGTTGTTGACATTGCAAAAATAATCATGACAAAGATATTCAAATTCCATAGTTTACTCAAAGAAATTGTTTTCTATAGGGATACAAAGTTTACTTCCATTTGTTGAAGAGTATTTTTGAAGATTTGGGTACCATCCAAAGACACATGGATAGACTAAAACAATGAATTAAATAATTGAATACATGCTTTATGTTTATGTGATGGATAACCCGTCCAAGGGAGAATATTACTTACACCTAGTGGAGTTTGCATATAACAATGTGAATTAGGCATCATTAATAATGATTCTATTTGAGGCTTTATATGGAATGAGATGTAGAAATATGATGAGATGGAACAATCCACTAAACAAAATTTTACTTGGACTAGAAATGATTAAGGAAATGGAGCAATAAATTTCTAAGATCAAGCATAATTTGAAGGAAACTTGTAAACACTTGAAACTACAACCCCAATTTACATTTTCAAGAGCATTTTTGTCGAAAACATTACACCAGGACGTGTGTATTTTTGTATCTTCGTTTTATCTTTCCTTCACATGGTTAAAGGGTATTTTCATCTTTTGAGGTGTGTTTGATGGTTCAATTCACATATTTGGAGGAAGTGTTTCACCTTTTGGAGTATTCATATACATATGCTTATGTATATTAATTTATTAGAAGGTGGCTTGGGATATTTTCATAGTGTTTTAGGAATAATCCACATATTTGGAGGCATTTCACACCATTGAAACTTCTATGAGAGCACCTTACCTTGAAGATAATTCTAAAACTTATTTCATGATAAATCAATAACCTTATAGAGTGTTCTCTATGATATTTTACTATAAGGTTGATCAAATAATACTATAGAAGAGATGATACCTTATATATGTCTCTAGAACACACTTTTATTCATATAAAGGGAGGTCTCCCCACATAACATTATCTAGAAAATATTCTAGAAGTATCTAGCACTAATGATGGAAGCACCCTACTTTGAATTTTCTAGAAGAGGGTTCCCTTGGATTTTCTAGAGAATCCTATTGGTTTTGAATAAAAATATAAAAGGATGAGGACTAATAATTTGTAAATCAAAAGTACAAGTGGAGGAAATCCCCTTAGAAGGCCATAAACATTGTCATTTTTAGGTAAAAGAGACGAAATATTGTTGGCAAACTATGTTCTCTTCTTCTTGGATGTAGATTGCATTGATGCTTGGGTTGTTAAACTATATTCTATTAGGATATCTCTCTTTAAGAGTTGTTACACATATTTCTTTGGACAATTTTAAGCTTAGAGGATGGGTTTTATGAGAGGCAACCAACCCTCTTGAACCCTTGATGTAACCAAATATGTAAATGAATAAAAATGTTGTTTTTATTCTATTTTCTGAAATATGTTGATGTTCTCCTTTACTTGGATGGTTGCACCATATGTCGTTTGAAGTTTCGGAATAGTATCTTTGAGAAAATTTCATTTAGTTGTACATATCAATGTGATTGATATGATTAATAATGTTGATGTTTTTCATAACTTTTTTATTTCTCCTTTACATTTTGACTTTTTTTTTATCAAGTTAGGTTTTGACTCCATTTTATTGAAAGAACAAAGCACTAAGTCTTGTGTGTATTCTTAGTTTATTATATAAATCAAAAGGTAAATTCATACTACAAAGTTGGGTTTCATTTTAGCTTCACAATAACATGTTTGCACTCTTATAATGGAATCCCCCCTTGTATTGAAGGAGAGATAGACAAAAGTGACGAGGATGACCAGACATGTGATAATGGGTGGTGTTGTTCCAGAGTCTGTACATAAGGCTTAGAAGTATAGTGTCTAGGCATCCGAAAGTGGGTAAAGGGTGGAGGAGAGAGAAACATCGATCCTTCAGCAAAGGAAGCTAGGGAAGATTTCTACGTTGGTGTTGTCTAGCTTCCAACTATTCTTGGACGGTTATATCCTATTCAATCACTGACCATGAACGTTTGAGTTCAACCCGGGTAGTGGTTGTTTTAAGAATAGTATCGAAAAGGTTTAAGGCAATGTGTGTTTGATTTGATAATCCGAGTTCGATATTGGGCTGTGTTGGTATAGGGACAGTCATGGAGGAACAGTAAAATAAGAAAAACTTCAGAGAGAAATTAAGTGTTGTCTCAATTTTGTCGTATAAAAGAGAATTTATGGTTTCAGAAATAAAACGAGGTGCAAATCAAAGGCTCTTTCTCGTAACTGAGTTATATCTTAATAAAAGGTATGAGGTGGGAGAAAAACATTGAGCTGTCTATCGAATAAGGCTCCTATCAAGGGAGAATCTCATGTATAAACAGAAGAGGAAAACTGTAAGCAAATAACCCGATGAAGCATAAAATATATATAGAATCCTGAAAGTGTTAACTGGTCTTAGACCTACCGATAGCTGGTACAAAGGAAAAACAGTAAACAATTATAGAAAACCAAAATTTATTCGCTATAGTAGTGGTCGTACTAAATTATAACGAAGCATTCATCAGTTATGAATATGAAATGAAATGAAATATGAGATACAAGAAAACAAACTCATAACATAGTCCTGACGAAATTGAGAATCTTCAGATTTGCTTCGTATTAACTCTCAAAATGTAAAAAATCTGTTACAATCGACACAAAAAGGTCCAACCCATTTTCTTTCTTTCTATGGTATATTTATACAGTTTTTACAATAAGATGGAATCTCAATCGTTACAAAAATTTTAGTTATGATAGAGAGGAGAGAAATCACTACATTTCATCTTCTCTGTCTTTACTTGGTGCCAGAAGTTTATCCTCGCGCGTGCTCGGTAAAGGTGACACATCTTTCAACCAGCCGAGATACCAGCCTTGATGGTTCTGCTTGACAGTTGGCCTCAAAAGAGTAACAATCTTGGGCTAATTGCGGCAGCTTGTCTTCCATCTTTCTGTCTATGATGTTGATAGTGCATAATTGTGCACTTGGTTTAATCATACATTTGTTTATTTGGACTATGTTCACCATAGTCACTCGGGAGATCTCGGCCGAATCTCTTTCCTCTTTGTCCTTTAAATCAAGCGATATTTTTTCCATATTCATTTGAATCAATGTCTCGGCATTACCTCTTCTATCAATGCCTAGCAAATTGCCATCTATAGAACTAAAGGCCTCTTCTAAGGAATTTGTTACCCTTTTGGCTTGCAGCTTGCCTTTTGCGATGTTGTGCTCCCATTCTTTTAATAAAATGTTTCCTCTGGTCTGCTCCGAAATGGTGAACCTGGAAGTACTTCTCGAATTCCTGTTGTTTGTGGCTATCATAGCCTCTTGGAAGGCGACCCGTGTTGCTCCAGCTTCCCTTTCTCTAGCAGTTAAATTCTCCAAAACCTGATTAACCAGCAAGCAGTTGTCCCGAATCTCCTCTACCTTGCCGAGTAAATTTCGTTGGGCTGCAGAGACTCTGCTCTGAATCTCCATCGCTTGGGACTGAAACATCTCGATATCGATCACTTTGATTTCGGTGATTTCCACCCTAGCCTATAGCTATTGGATCAGATATTTTTGTTGGCTCACTTGTATCTGACCATCTTGAACCACCAGTTGTGCTTGTTCGAGCTTAGTCTTGAGCATCTCTATCTCATTTTTATCAGCCAACCTTGCTAGCTCTATACCTACACTCGCCTGGTCTTTGGCAGTCTCTGTTGTTGTGGATAGTCTAGCTTCCAGGGTCTTGATGATGCGATTCATTTGTTTTAGCTGGTTTTTCAAGACCCCGACTGAAAATTGATTTGTTGTGGTGTATGCTCCTAATGTCCCTACTATTTCAGTCACGAATTGTTCATTCCTCTTGTCTTTTCCATCAGTTATAACTTTGTATTTCTTGGCCGTTGACTCTCCTTCCTGATAGAATTCCCTCTTTACCATTGCCTTTCTCTTCTTATCGAAGAAAAACTCATTCAGAGGGAGTTCTTCTACCCTTATAGGCCTCAATTCTTTATTGAAGATCCATCCTACATCATTATTTCCTTGAGTCGACTGCAAGGGGGTAACTGATGTGATAGGTTCTCCAATCTGCTTTGCTGATTTTCCCGAAGTAGTAACCAGACTCTGCTTCTTCTGTGGGTTGAGAGTCTTTATCTCTGCTTTAGGACTCTTAGTTTTCTCTCCCTCATCCTGGTGTTTTTCTTGATCGGGATTCGCACCCTTAAAGCCTTCGGCATCTTTTTGTTTCATCTCCTCTGTACTCGGACTCTCAACCCACAACAGTGATGGAAGACAACTGCGTCGATGTTCTTGGAACTTCAGAACATCAGCTCTTTCCTCAGGTGCCAAGGTTTGTATTTGAGCTAGAATCTCATCATAGGACCTTGCGCCTCAAAAAATGTCATCTGAGGGTGAATTCTCGTGCTCAAATCTCTTGAGCCTGTAACTAGCCAAATGATTGCTCACAACCCTTTGCGGATCGTGCTTCTTGTATTCAATGAGGACCAAATTTAGGTCTTCCATGGCTACTGTCTCAGCTTTGGCATGCCCGAAATCTAATAAAGAATATGAATTTAAATGAACAGGAAAAGTTGGCCATACCTTCTTTGAGTATCCCTTAATCTCCTTGCTTATACCATCGATTACTATTTGTCTAGCAACCTCACGACAAGCCAACTTGTCAGGAATGAACAATGGCAATGCATGCGGAGGAACAGAAGCCCTGAAAACTCTGAGGTATGAAAATTTGTCTTCTACATACCAGTTAGCTATGCTTCTCAGATTTGTCACTATATTGTCCGAGATCCTGGGTGGCGGATGACCAAAAATAGTGACATGCAGGGGCACCATCACCTAGTTGAAGATTTCGTATATGAAATTTGTCGCTTTGTTTTCCCGTAATTTTGAATGATAGACGTGTATGGGCTCATCCTCTGTTGGAGTCCAACTCCATCTCATTAAGGGAAATGGCATTAAAAAACAAACGATGTCCATAATGTATGCAGACATAAAAAATGAAGCAATTTTTCCGCTTTCTTTCTGTGCCCGATACTCTGTGACCCGACTGGTCAGGCTGTCAGACAACATCTTCGCCTAGTCGAAGGAACAACCTTCGGCGACTCGAAACATTAGAGGAGCCCATGGAAGAAAGAGATGTGCGGTGTCGTCTCTCCCAGATAATCTGTATGTCATCATAGCTACATACTTGTACTGCAGTTCTAAAGAAGCTATTGAATATATACCATGATTGTCTGCCCTGAACTTCACAGCGTGCGAAACCCAATCTTTTATTAAGCTATACATGATTTTATCATACTGCACACAATCCTTTTGTTTGAATTCGTCTAAGAATTCTGCATCATAAGGTGAAGTATCAACAACGTTGTCCGAGCCTTGTCCCGAAACCTCAACACTGTCTTTAGATGCTTTTCGCAGGGCCATGACTGGAGATTGTGCTTTAGCTCTTCTGCGATAGAAATACATATACATACAGAAGTTAGCTCACTCAAAGATTGTGCACTACGTGGTATAGAAATGCATTTGTCATAATGAACAACAGTTCTATATATATTCGAAAACTCGGTACTCTTTTAGATGAAATCTGTCAAATCATGCTCAGAAATAAATTTAACCATAAAAACCCGAGATTTATTCATCGATTTTCCCTATCTCCTAATTAATGCCATAAATTTTGGTGGTTTAAAGTGTCAGTTGGCATATGGAATAAATAAGGCTACCTCATAAATCGTGCAAGCATAAAAAAGCAGGATGTATTGATTTAGCTTAATTAATCCAGTTTTACCAACGTTAATTAATCTTTCGCCACTCGTTGTATCATGAATTTTTCTTTGACCTTTAGAACCTTTAACCCCCTAAATTGCAATGATTGATTTTGATTAATAAAAACGTAATTATGATTAGGAGCTTAATTAATTTCATAATTATTTATATTCGTCGTATCGTGACTCGGAGATTCGAAGGTAATTTTCCAGGAAGTTTGCATGCCGAGCTGCGAAACCGCAAGATCACGATAATACGACTTAATTAAAAGGGAAGATAAAATCGGATTAAGTGATTAATTAATTATGTTCATACCCTTATCGTGATTTCGCGAGTCAGGATTTAGACAATATAACTTTTAAAAAAGAAAACGTTGAGTGGCGAATCGCCGACAGAACGTTACCATGGTTTAGCTTTTACTTTTAACTTTGACACGGATTACTAAAATAAGGACTTTGTGTTCTCGGCTATCTGGGCTACGATAATAAAATTTTTTATTTGGTGAACATCGAGGTGCAAAAACCTGATGACGTTTAATCATGGTTTAGGAAAACTTTACTCTCGTTACTACCCTGGGTAAAAAAATTAAAACGGTTTCGCCATTTCGTTGCTCAGGACGTGTGAACTACGTGATTTATAGCATCCAACCTATGAGATACCGAGGTAGAACAAAAAGATGAAACATTTTTATGAAAGGTAGGACTCACCTCGAGAGTACAATAATCATTGATGTTTGTGTGATAAAGCTTCAGAGATTTTGAAACCACAGACGGAAAATACGAAAACCATCTTTCGATTTTGAGCATTAAAAATGAAATTTGTGACGGTCTAGAAAAAACAAACACAGCTCCAACATAGGCTCCAATTAGGGATCCTTCTTTCTTGTAAGGTGGGAATAACAGTAAACCACATGCCAATATTGGGTAAATGGAGTCAATAGCTTCAATCAGGCAAAAAGGTTCCTAAGAACAAGGTATCGAAGGGGGAAAGAGACTTCGTTCTTTACCTTGAAAAGATTTTTCAAACTCAGATACTCTTTTTAAACTTAGTTGTAGTCCCTTTCATGACCTTCCATTTCCCGCTACTAAATTTAGGTCTTCTTTAAGACAATCAAAACAGTTCTAGGAGACCCAACAGATCTTGCAGCTATCAGCTTGCATCAAAAGAAGAAGATTATATATTTTTAATTGGGAAGTCCCGTCTGAACTTCGGATGTAGATCAGGTTTTTAAAAATAATTGGTTACCGGAGTAGAGTGATATTCATGTATAACAGCCTTACATATACCTCAGATATTTCTTCACTGCCAGCGAGCCTGTTCAGTACCCCGGTGAAGTTATCTGGCCCCTTTTACTGAATTTCCTTTCACCACTTCGGAATATATTCATGCATTTAAATGCTTAGATGAGGGAAATCATTTCTAAATTTCCTTTCATCGTCTCCTGGACTAGGTGGGGGCAATCATTTTTTAATTTCCTTTCACCACCTATCTTATAATTTTCTTTTTAGAGCGCGAAGATGGGGGAAATCAGTTTGTATCAGGGATGATATCTGTGTAATATTTTTCATTATAGGTCTGTCAACTTACTTTGATTACTCGGTACCAACCTTCCCTTGACCTTCACAACACCTTCGTTCTTAGGGAGAAAAGGGAAAATAACTTTCTTAGGGAATTCTATTTGAGCAAGCTTCAATCCTCCGATGTCATTGAAAAACCTAGGAAAGCTAGGATCACTTTAAACGTTCCTTCGTTTAGCAGGGTATCGAGTAGTTGTGAAGACCTTCTTTCTTTACACAATCTGTTTTGAAGCTCACGAGGTTGAAATGAAAAACTCTTATCCCTTCTTATATGAAACAGAAAGATGGTGAATTTTTAAAAGGCAAACCCGA
>JASDQU010348888.1:0-12283 GCA_032191745.1 Picea mariana
TAATGACATGATTAATCCGCAATGGGGATTTAATCCAATAATAATAAGAATGCTCTTCGCAGTTACATTATTTCAACAACCCAAATCCTTTATTTCAAATTTAGCAGTTAATGCTTGTTTGCATTCAACAATGAGTCTCTCTGAAATGGTGAGGAAAAGTTCATCCACATATAAGACCAAAATCAAACACTCATTACCATCAATGCGATAATATGAGTTTGGATCAGCATCACTTTTGTTGAAGCCAAAACTCAACAGAAATCCATTAATTTTCTCATACCAAGCACGTGGTGCTTGCTTTAGACCAGATAGGGATTTCTTCAACTTGCACACATGAGAATTTTCGTTGTGTACAACGAAACCTTTTGGCTGCTTAATATAAACTTCTTCCTCAATTTCACCATTGAGAAAGGCCGTCTTTATATCCACCCGATGTAGCTTCCAACCCATGGAAGAAGCTAGTGCAATGATAGATCAGATGGAGGTATATCGGGCTATTGGTGCAAAGTCTCATCATAGTCAAATCCCTCTATTTTTGAAAACCCTCTGGCCACAAATCTTTCTTTGTATTTTTCAATGCTTCCATCAACAACATGCTTGATTTTATAAATCCATTTGGAAGTCACTACGGACTTTCCCTCTGGTCTTTGAACAACATCCCATACATCATTTTTTAATATAGATTGGCATTCTTCAGTCATGGAATCTTGCCATACTTGTTCACTTGAAGCTTCTCCATGACAAGATGGCTCTGAGTCAATAATGTGGGTCATGGCCAAAAGGTAGCTTGAGAATCTCTTTGGTCTCTTGCTTTCTCTGGTTGTTCCTTGTGGGGATTTATGCCCTTATTCTTCTTGTAGAGTTTGTCAAGCCCAAGCATACCTTTTATGTCCAACTGTAATGTCTCTGGGTATGTTTCTTGGAGCAACTAAATCTGCTGGAGCAACTGGATCAACTGGAGCTATTGGATCATCTAGAATAATATATGTCTCCCTATGAACTGCTGAAGGGGGAGAAGGTATTGTTTCACTATCAATTTCCATCCGAGCTTCTCTGGATTTCTGAAAGGATACTTCTTCTTCAAAAGTAACATATCTACTTACTTCAATTTGTCTCTGACCTGGAATGTAGATTCAATATGCTTTTGAGGATTCACTATATCCTACAAATGTGCCCTTTCTTCCTGGAGGTTCTAGTTTGGATCTCTTTTCTTTGGGTACATGAAGATATATTGGACATCCAAATATTCTGAAGTGTCCGATCTCAGGCTTCACTTTGGTGAAGGCTTCTTCTGGAGTAATGTTCTTCAAGATCTGATGAGGACTTTAGTTTTGAACATATACTGTTGTCATACATGCTTCTGCCCATAGAGTCATAGGTAGACTCTCATCATGTATCATTGCTTTAGTTGCCTCAATGATAGTTCTGTTTTTCCTTTCAACAACCCCATTTTGTTGAGGGTTGTAAGGCACTGTGAACTCCCTCTTGATTCATGCTTCAATACAAAAACTATTGAATTCTTTTGAGGTGTATTCTCCTCCATTATCTGATCTTAATATTTTGATTTTTATTTCGGTCTAGTTCTCAATCTAAGCTTTGAATTCTTGAAACTTTGCAAGGACTCCATCCTTGTTCTTTAGAAAGTAAATCCAAGTTTTCCTGGAGTGATCATCTATGAAGAGTACATAGTATAAGTACCCATTTAGAGATGCAACAATCATTGGCCCACATACGTCTGAATGTATCAAGTCCAAGATTTCCTTAGATCTATTGTCACTACTTGGAAAGGATCCTTTAACATTTTTTTCAAGGACAAAACCTTTGCAAACACCTTTATGACGGATCTGTATCTCTGGTAGACCTGTTACCATTTTCCCTAGAGCTGGAAAAGATCTATAATGAATGTGAGCAAGTCTTTTATGCCATAACTCACTCAAGCTGATAGTGTCATGTGATAAGGCTTGGACTGGTTTGATGGTCAATCTGTACAAGCTGTTTTCTCGAACACCAATTAACTTGGAAGAAATTTAATGAGAGTCTTTGTGCCATGCAAGATCTCTTTCTTTTGAGAAAGTAATCTTGTAGCATTTTTCTTCCAAGGCCGAAATAGAGACAAGGTTTATCTTCATTCTGGGTACATATAGTTCTTCTTCTATTTTAAGCTGCATATTTGAATCTAGTTGGAAGGTAGAAGTTCCAACTCCTCTCACATTATATCTGGCATCATCTCCAAGGACAACATGTAGATGTGTCTCTTTCTCAACGAAATGTGTTAGATGATTTCGAAGATCGGTCATGTGCCTGGAGGCACCACTATCAATTAACCAAGTATTATCATTGGTAGGGACCATACCTGAGAGATATGAGATGTTGTTGTCTTCATTTCTTTGAGGTCTTGTCTTCCTGGAACTGAGTTTGCTTGAATCATCAAGCTTGCCTCCCATCATGATTTTGCCCATTTTTAGATTCTTCACAAACCCTTGTCAACCAGGCTAGAAAATCTAACAGCTAGGTTAGTCTAGCACTTTTCGGTTTTGTTGGACTTTAGAATACCAACAATAAGCCTTGAGAAATATAATAGCCCTATTAAGCAGAAGAGCTTCTTCAAAGAGTTGCAGAAACATGATTATGATTTTTTTTTTTCAGAAATTGGCGAAACCCTAGGGCCAAAAAGTCAAAATGCTCGGAAATGCAATCTGAGACTTGCTGGAGGTGCGCTGAAGGAGGCCATACTCACTTATGTCCTTTTAAACCCCAACGTCCAAGTTTTAAGTGCTGAAAAAACTCAAAGAAGAAGGTTGTACAGATTTTCTGGAAACCCTAGGAGGGCCATAGGATTTATGTAGAAGTGAGAGAGGATTTGAAATGTTTGTGCAATGGGATGTTCAATACCTATACTCTGATTCCATGTTGATTTTTCAATAAGCTAGGTTAAGCATGTAGTTCATTTCAATTTTGCATTTGTCTTAACCATAAACAATAATGTTGCAGCAACCAAGATCACAAGAAGAAACACCATGCAGAAGAACACAAGAAGTATCTTGGGAAACCCTTCCCAACAAGGGAAGAAAACCTATCCAAATCCTTTGCTATATTCTTCAAGATAAATACCTTCACCACCAATAAGACTTAGCACACAAGAGGGTGCTCAAACCTTAGAAGACCAGAGCCCAAGAGAGGTGCACACTTTTCCCAAGAAGATGTACTTGTTGAAATTTCCAAACTCATGTGAAAGATATGATTCCTCAATGTTGAATTTACCTTTACTTACACTAAACTGAACCTATCAACATAAGTGTCTATTGGAACAATAGGGACAACCTCACTAGCTTATAATATAATTAATATTAACTAGATTAATTATCTTTTACATTAATTACTAGTCACATTAAGGTGGGGCCGACCTATACCCTTTACATTACAATTAGGGTTACAGGCAAGTTTGACTCTTGAACAAAATATCAAGGGATATTATACACCCACTAGTGCTCATCCATGAGGGGAGAATCCATAGGGATGTCCATAACTCTGGCTCGCTACATTACACAGAAGAACCACTTCTTCACTGGTGCTCAACCACTAGGATCATGTTCACCTATGCTCGTCCACCGGCACGTCCAATCAACAGATCTTCTTTCCCACTGCATTACACAGTAGAGTCATCTAGAGTTTCTCATCAACTCTTCTACTTAGAGAAGGCTAACACATCATCTTCATTTTTGTTCACATGACAATGCACCCAACACTTTGGGATTTCACACATTCACCTTGTGCTCATCCACAGGCACGTCCAACTCTACAAATCACCTTTCTCACTGCGTTACACAGGAGAATCATCTGGAGTTCTTCTCAACTCTTTGTAAGGAGGAGATCATCTCTACATTCCTACTATGTCTCAGATAGGAACCACACACCCCTCTCAGGGGTTTTCTCTCAAGTTTGTAACCTGGAGAAAGTCTCATATAGCTGCAATGATCAACATCTCTCAGGTTTGTAAGTTGGAGAATGTCTCGCATAGTTGCAATTATCAACACTCCCTCTCGGCTAGGGAGGAATTTTCCACCAGGCCAAGTCTCTCACGGAAATACTCAAACTTTGTCTTGGCAAGTGGTTTGGTGAATATATCTACGATCTGTTCATGGGTAGGGAGATTTTGCACATGTATTGTCTTCCTCTACACCATGTCTCTAATATAGTGATACTTTATTTCAATGTGTTTCGATCTGTCATGAAACAATGAGTTCTCAGAGAGCTTTACATAGCTTTGGATATCACAATGAATAGTGGTAGGGTCCATCTCATGATTGAACAAGTCAGTCAGAAGTTTTCGAAGCCATATTACTTCATGGACTGCTACACTCAATGCAATGTACTTTGCTTCTGCAGTGCTTAATGCCACAGAGCTTTGTTTTCTGCTACACCAGGAAACCATAGAAGAACCACTTCTTCACTAGTGCTCAGCCACTAGGATCATGTTCACCTATGCTCGTCCACAGGCACGTCCACTCAACAAATATTCTTTCCCACTGCATTACACATGAAAGTCATCTGGAGTTTCTCGTCAACTCTTCTGCTCAGAGGAGGCTAATACACCATCTTCATTTCTGTTCACATGATGATGCACCCAACACTTTGGGATTTTACACGTTCACCTTGTGCTCATCCACATGCACGTCCAACTCTGTAGATCACCTTTCTCACTGCATTACACAGGAGAATCATCTTGAGTTCTTCTCAACTCTCTATAAGGAGGAGGTCATCTCTACATTCTAGCTCTGTCTCAGATAGGAACCACACACCCCTCTTAGGGTTTTTTGTTATAAACCTAAATTGCACCACACATGCTTACCTGGCATCAAGCCAACTCATATCCCTTCATTGCCAAAACATCTGCTTAACAACTCTTTGGAAATCCTCTTGTGTCAAGGCCCACACGCCCTAACCCATTACTGCACGCGTGTGCACGCTGGTTGGCTCACTACAGCCCGCGTGTACCTAACAAAGTACGAAAAAAGGAAAGTTGCCAACGGAACAAAAAGCTATGGGTCAGTTAACTGAAACTCCCGGCCATGCATGGCCGAGGGTTCGTCCAAAGCCCTAGCTCCTAGCCTATAAAAGAAGGGGTAGGGGTACCATTTGGAGGAGGAAAAAATATAGCGAAGAAACTCTGCCCATTTACGTAATCCATTGTCCCAACCCTTTAGCCTTTCCTCATGCCAAAGGATATTTACGCAAAGCAGTTGGAGGAAAAAAGAAGAGGAGCCCAGGATCAGGTTCAAGAAGCGGTGGCCGGTCTCAGCTTTGATTGTAAGTTGATTCATTTTCAGTAATAAAAAAAATACTTTTCCTGTCCCAATGTATGAATTGTCTATGATTTGATGAATTTATGCTTGATTTCTAACCCTTGAGTAGAAAAGTAGCATGCATGCATAGTTGTTATTTGTCTTGATTGCAGGTTATCTGTGGAAGGAGCAGCGCAAGCAAGTGGTCAAAACGCAACGGAGGATCTACATCGAACGCCGGTGATAAGGTTAGTGGTTCTCTTCATGCATTTACTATGAAAGGGGGGTGTTAATCTTGGGTTGTAGGTTAAAAAGTAATTTATTATCGGTCAAAATCTGCATGCAAGTCTGACCCCAGTTTGCTAGTTCGTAGGGTATTTTTCCCAACAACAGAGTTGGCGACCGTACTGGGGACTATACTCTTTAGGGTTTCTGGATCTCTTTAAAGTTTTTGGGTAGTTTGAAAGATTAGATTTTCTATTTCTTTTCCTGTATTTTTTTTTAAGGTCTAAGCTAGTAGGGAGCCTGGTTCTTTATACCAGTTTTCCCTGACTGTTGCTTGACGGTATTTGTTGGGACACACAGAGGTACACGCGGCCTGCAGAAGGCCTGCACGCGTGTACCCACGCCCTATCCTCTTACAGCCCGCATGTGAATGTTAGCTGTAGAGATAGCAGTAGCGTGTAGGAATTCAAAGAACTTTAGAGGTAGTCCTCCTCTTCCCTGTCAGAATTACACATTCTCAGGGGGTTTTCTAGAATCCTGTCTGAGTCTTGCTGGTTCATAGTCCTGTCTCAGATTGCTTTTTTCGCCTTATTATTCCTTGCATTATTTTCCTTTTCTGTTAGAAAAAGCATCCAAGCCTTCAAGGGACCCTGGTTGTCAATACCAGAGGCCGCTTCCTAGTCTGGACTGCCTGTTTTTATCTTTTTCTTAGAAGTTATACATACACGCAGCCTGTTCAAGGTCAGCCCGCGTGTACACGCGTCCTGTTTCAGCTTAGCACGCGTTCGCACGCGTGCTGTTTTAGTGACAGTAGCGTGCTTGACAGGATACTTTTTGTTTAAGGTGGGGTAGCCATCCCCTCCTTTGATGAGAAGTATTCCTCTCAGGTGTTTGAGTCTAGGGTTGAACAGTCAGTAGGTTAGGTCATCTTACCCTTAGCTTTCTTTTTCTCAGTTGATAGTTGAACATAAAATATATAAAAAAAAAAAAAATTCTTTATGGTTTTTAGGCAAGCGTAAGAGTCTTTGTTTTCTTTATTTCCATTGTGTGCCTTTACTCTGATTCTTTTTTGATCTGCGCTTTAAGCCAGAATTTGTCTTTCTTGGTTTTGTACTTGTCGATATTTTCCCTTTGTTGCTTTATTAGCACTTAAATAAATAAAAAATCTCTTTTCATTTTCTTCTTTGTTTGAGGAGTGTGTTTCTGCATCATTAGCTAGGGAGAAGTCTTTTATTTCGTAAGTTTTTGCAGTGCATTTAGAGCATAAGTAGCTCATAGTCGAGCAAAATTCCTTTATGTTTGCTGCATAAAATCTTAGAAAAATTGAAAAGAAAAAGAAATCTTTCTTTGCGAAAAGTTGTTGAAATTTTGCATTTAGTAAAAGTCTTTTGTTTCCAGCTTTTTTCATTCATTTTTGCTTTCGTCTTTACACACCATCAGTTTTACCTCCATACCCCTTGACGTAAGAAAAAGCCTTAAAAGCAACGATAACTTAAAATCTTTTAGACTTTTTGTTTGTAGGGTTCACAAACTAGTTCAGGACTAGGGCCTTGGATTAGGTTGGAGAGGAAACTCTCCAAGGCCATTCAAAACCAAACATTAGAGTCTGTGATAGGGAGTGTAGAATTCCAGTTTCATGGAAGTTATCTGAGACCCCCCTCTAACACAGGGGATAAACACGAGGTCGCGTGCAGAAAGGTAGCAGAGATAACCCCTTCAAAGCCGGACCAATTGTAGTGGAGAACACATATCGAGGGCTTGTTTTGGGATTTTGTCGTTTGCATTTGCCACGGGGCTTCGTGGGTCTCGAATTCGTTCGAGGTCCTCATTTGTCTTCTGGACCATTTTCTCTCGATACCCTGCTCATTGTGGTCTACCCGATTTTCGACTGTACCCGCCCGGTGACTGTTCGCGTGTTGGCAACCTAGTTGCCAATCTTTTTTAGGGACATACACGGGTGACTGCAGGGGTATACTGCGATACCTAGGACAGACATCATACCACGCTTTGCAGAGTATACCCAGAGGGTGCTTCCGTGTTCGAGTTGCACTTGCACCGGTAAGTTGCTCTAGTGTTGGTTGTTGTAACTGTTCTTCCAACTAGTTTAGTGATTGCTTGTCTTATCTCTTAGGGGCTTCGTTTTAGTGTGTGTTACTTTTTGAATGTGTAGAATACCTTAGCGTGTCATGGATCTTCTCACACAGTGGAGGATCCTGAGCTTCGTCGGTCA
The DNA here is from genome assembly GCA_032191745.1 of Picea mariana. NCBI lineage: Eukaryota > Viridiplantae > Streptophyta > Pinopsida > Pinales > Pinaceae > Picea > Picea mariana. The sequence continues at coordinate 7,738 of JASDQU010348888.1, forward strand.
CGAAGACTTCTGGGCCTGCTGCTGGTTATACTGGAGCCACCCCCGCCGCCATTAAGGCAAAAGCTAGACCAACAAGGGTCTTTCGAAGCGACCGGGTTACAAACCATTGTGTTCGAACAACTCCCGGAGGAATCAACAACCAATCTTGGCTCAGTTGAAACCCCAACCACTAATACCTGGCCACCGGTTATTGTACCAATCCAATTTTATGAAATCCTGTCAGTGCCTCACACAGCTATGGAAACAAACATTGTTACTTCTTCTAGGAATTCTTCCATTCCTACCACAGTTGCTACCACGGGAGAATCATCTCCTAACTTACCGTCATCAGTTCGAGCCACCATGGTCTCGGCCGCAACTACGTCGCACAGTGGACTGAACCCGTCTATGGCGGTGGCCACAACCCCCTTCACACCTAGTGCGACATGCCTATCGTTCTCGTATGGTATGCCTAGTTCAATTACAAGTCCTGCACTCACTTACTCCACTTTACAGACTTTGGGTCTAGGGGCAGGGAGCTCTAACGCTCCTCTGCAAGGTCAACTTGGGGGCACTCCTGTCCCTTTTAACGCTTTTCCTTACGTCGGAGGTCATATCCCTCCTTCGTCCCCTTCGCTTGGTGGTCTGCATCAGCAGTCCGCCGGGCAGCCTACACACACTAGTTTATTTGGAGCCAGAAGTCAAGGAACACCTGCGCACAATATGCCGGTAGGTTCGTCACCGTTTGTTTGGAACGGGATGTTTGGTAACAACACTTTCTCATCCACTGCTTTCCCGTCTGGGGGAAATCCCATCTTTGGACAGTCTACTCCGGCGTAGAGTACTATTCTTGCGCAAGGGGCACATATAGCAGGACCTTGGAACTCAAGACAAGGATCCGTTCCCTCCTCTGGAATGTTGTTCTGGGGTAATTCTTTCCACAGTCAATGGAACCCTGGACAGACTACTATGCCTCTCCCATCAGGACCGACATGGGGTAATCCTTCCCAAAGTCCTTAAAACACGATGCATGCCCAACACCCTATGTCCTTTATGGGAAATCAACCGATGATGTCTCCACAGATGCAAAATCCTTATGCTAGTCAGGGCCATGGTTTCTACCAGAATCCGGGCCAGCAGCCAAACTTTTCCTGGCAATTTGGTGCTAGTCAAACTCCAGGACCCTTTTTCCCAGGTTATCAGCAGTAACCCAAACTACCATTCCTGGCAACTTTACACTTGCCAGATTTGACAAGGTTGTTAAATGATCCTATTTGTCACAATCGACGTTTGCCTCCGATGCCAACGAAGTTGCCTTCGGACATTCCAAAGTTCGAGGCCAAGCCTAATGAAGAGCCAGGTGATCATGTGACTACCTTCCATCTTTGGTGTTCATCTAACTCATTGAAAGATGAATCCGTTCAGTTGTGATTGTTTCAATGTACTCTTATTGGGAGTGCTGTGAAATGGTACATCGAGCTCGACCGCTCAAGATACTCTTCTTTTGGCGAACTGGCGATGGCCTTCCTTAACCATTTCCAGTTCCCTGTGAGATACGACGCTGGTACAGAGCTGCTCGCCAATTTCGAACAGACAACCACGGACCATATCTCTGATCATATCCGAGAGTGGAGACGTCGGAAGAGTCTAATCAAAGTACCAGTCCCACCAGCGTTCCTGCTTGAGTGGTTCCTTAAGTCTTTGGTCCCACAATTATCCAAAGACGTTGCGACTTCAGGAGTTTTCTCCAAAGAAGATGCCATCATGAGGGCTCAACAGTTTGAGCTCATCTATTCTCAATCTGGTTTATTATACAACATCTTGCCAGATGCACCATGTTCAATACTGGATAAAACTAGACAGAGAGCTGGACCACATGTCGATGGTATTGTTGGTTCAGCACAAACCAAGCCCGCTGAGCAATTAAAAAAAAAGTTGCAACAGTTATCTATACAACACACAGTGGCTAGCCAGACTACTGCTTTGGCTGCTCCCCCTACCCAAACGTCGGAAGTGCACTCCGTGCAGTTGACTAACCCAAAGGCTACCCAACAACCTGAAGGGAAGAAAAAATAGTGAAAGAAGGGTAAGGGGGATTAAAAACCCACTGATAATGCTTGCGGGGACAACACAGAAAAATGAAAGGCAAGGTATCCATGCAACTTGTGCGCGAAAGACCACCCTACCCATCTTTGTACTCGACTTGCAGAGGCCCAAAAGTTCGTCACACAACAACAACAAACAATGTTGACTAATCCTTTTCAACATGGGAAAATTTTAACTCAAGCCTCTACAAGTACAGAAGGGGGCAGTCAAGGACCCCCTCCATCTTCGAACAACCCCACGAATGTATATATGGTGAAAGGTGATGCTTTTCTATCAAATAGAGCACATGCCTATAGTCAACCAAGCACTTCCGAGAAGGGCAAAGAAGCTGAACTCCCATCTCTTCCTCTACAGATTGAGAAGACGTTGGGAGAAACAATGACATGCATTCGAAAGGGTGCATTTAAAAAAGCTTCTCACAACCCAAACGCAAGGGCCGCCCAAAATTACTCAGTGGTGGAGGATTTATCACAAACCCCTTGTGCGATGTCTGCTTTGGAGGTCCTCCAAAGTTGCCTTGCTTAGAGGAAAGCCTTGTTAACTGCTTTGGGATCTAGTAAGACTTGTAACCCGGGTACCATCATGTTAGATACAACCGACTTAAAACTTCGTCTGCCTTACCATGTAGCGTTTCAGATAGTAGTGGCTCATCCCACAAAATTTTTTACACAGAATATCTTCCGCACGGTGGTCGACGAGGGTGCCTCGACATGCGTTATGTCATTAGCATGTTGGAAGGCCATTGGCCAGCCCACTTTGTCTCCTTCACCTACTCTCCTCACTGCTTTCGACGGTCGTTCTTTCCGACCACATGGCATTGTTCCTTCTTTCCCTGTGCAGTTAGGAGGAAAAACCGTGTGTGTCGAAGTGGAAGTAGTCGATGCTTCCCTCGACTATAACCTCTTGTTAGGAAGGAGTTGGACTTATGCTATGCAAGCTGTGGTTGCTACAATTTTCTGAGTCTTGTTGTTTCCACACGAGGGCCGGATAGTGACCATTGATCAACTATCTTTCTCCAGACCTAACCTAGCTTTGGGGGCATCCACGGTCCCCATGATTGATAATCCTCAACCAGGTGTCATTAACATAGGAGTTGGTTTGTGCCCATCCTTGATGGGTACCTTCGATTACCCACCTCCTCATGACGATGTCAAATTTATATCTAATCACCATAAGGTTGAGATTTTTCAAGTTTCATCATTCCACACGACTTACTTTGAGGATCCTTGGATTCTTCCTTCCCCATCAGCCACGATGGATGAGACAGGGCACCCTGGCATGTCCATGCCCTTGTTGACCACTGAGGTAGCGTACTCTTTAGTCCAGCAAGCCTCAGCTAACCTTGATCTGACTCCAGCACAAGATTTGGATCCACTTCTAGAGCCTATTTGGGCTCAGGGTTCTCTTGCTAACGTCGATTCGTTAGAATTAGTCTTGCCTTCGGATGAAGCAGTAATCGAAGCAATGACTAATCCGGACAAACCTTGGGAATATCTTCATCACAGTCATATTTCCTCCCAAAGTTAAGTCGAATCGAAGCAGGAGAATTCACCGTGACTATGACTGGAGATAGGTCTTGTCATACTAATCCCTTAGCTACACACAAGATCTATGCTGAGGGCAATATGGCAACCATTACTGAAATGATACCTATCAATATCTCCAGAACCCCTGGCATCATAGACAATGTTTTCGTCGGAGCATACAACTCCCTCGAGGAAGGCACCAGGCATCGACCCACAAAGAGTCTATCATGAGCTAAATTTGTTGTTTTTCAAGCTCGCTTTGAGATTCAAAAGCAACATCTGACGAGACTGCGTTTATGCTTTTTGATCTCGTCCAGATTAACTGAGAAAAGTAACCATTATGGAGTCTTCTTTAAGCCCTTTTTTAGACTCCTTAAAGATGAAAAGATTGCCGAGTGACCTTGTTTCTTCACACTCGTTAAATTGGTACAGAAGAACGTTCCTTAAACGGGTCTCCTTTTAAGCCCTTTTCAGACCCTCTAAAAATGAAAAGATTGCCGAGCGATCTTGTGGTCTTTCACGCTCGTTAAAATGAAATTTGAAGTCACGTCTGTCCGACGGTAGTTTACCCCTTTTTCGGTCCAGACGGTCAACTGTACGAACAAAGGTATACTCTATCGAATTCCCATTCTTTAGAAGAGTACTCTCAGGTATAATTTTATTCCTTTTTCGGGCCCGAGGGACTAAATTTACGAAAAATAAATCCCCACGGAGTCCACAGTTAAGCTCTTTTCAAACTCCCTAAAATTGAAAAGATCGCCGAGTGACCTTATTCTTTCACACTCGTTAAATTGGTCTAGAAGAATATTCCTGTTGGAGTCCATAGTTAAGCTTTTTTCAGACTCCTTCAAAGTGAAAAAATAGCCGAGTGATCTTGTCCTTGTCATACTTGTTAAAATGGTTTTGAATTGACGTCTAATTGGTGCTAGTTTATC
>JASDQU010348890.1:0-12343 GCA_032191745.1 Picea mariana
CTTGTATATATAGGGAGGCTAGCGCCTCACTTTATCACACAACTCACTTGCTCATTTTCTTATGAGGCAAGCTGCAATTACCAGTTGGAGAGAGGAGAAGAAGAGTGGCACATCTTTTGGAGAGGACTATCTGTATTGGTTTGAGTTATCTCTTGAACATTTTATTGGCAATTTATGATAAGGAAGTTTTTGCTGGGTTTTCTTCCCCTAGAGGGTTTCCCAGGATAAATGTTGTGTCTCTTGTGAATGTGTATTTCTCAGTGATCTTGTTCTTATGATGCTCTTATCTATTGAAATGCAAAGAACTATAATAATGGCATAAACATTAACAAGGAAAAGGCATCCACATATAGGACCAAGATCAAGCAATCATTGCCATCAATGTGATAATATAGGTTTGGATCAGCAACACTTTTGCTGAAACCCAAACTCATTAGAAATCCATCCATTTTGTTGTACCAAGCATGTGGTGCTTGTTTTAGTGCATATAGGGCTTTCTTCAACCTGCACACATGATATCTTTCATTGTGTATAACGAATCCTTCTGGCTGCTCGATATAAACTTCTTCCTCAATTTCACCATTGAGAAAGGTTGTCTTTACATCCATTTGATGTATAGCTTCCAACCTATGGAAGCAACCATTGCAATGATAGAACAGATGGAAGTGTATCAGGCTACTGGAGCAAAAGTCTCGTCATAGTCAACTCCCTCTACTTGCGAGAACCCTTTGGCTACAAATATCGCTTTGTATTTCTCGATGCTTCCATCAACTGCATGCTTGATTTTATAAATCCATTTGGAAGTCACTATAGACTTTCCCTCTGGTCTTGGAACAATATCCCATACATCATTTTTCAATATAGACTGATATTCTTCTGTCATGGCATCTTGCCATACTTGTTCACCTGAGGATTCTCCATGAAAAGATGGCTTTGAGTCAATGATGTGGGTCATGGCTGAAAGGTAGCTTGAGAATCTCTTTGGTCTCTTACTCTCTCTGGTTGTTCCTTGAGGGGCTTTATGTCCCTCCGCTTCCTGTAGAGTTTGTCGGGCCCAAGCAAGCCTTTTATGTCCAACTGTAATATCTCTGGGCATGTCAATTGGAGCAACTGGATCGGCGGGAGCAACTGGATCAACTGGAGCAATTGGATCAACTAGAATAATGTCTGTCTCCCTCTGAACCGCTAAATGGGGAGAAGGCATTGTCTCATTATCAATTTCCATCTGAGATTCTTTGGATCTTTGGAAGGTTATTTCTTCTTCAAAAGTAACGTCTCTGCTTATTTCAATCTGTCTTTGACCAGGAATGTAGATCCGATATGCCTTTAAGGATTCACTGTATCCTACAAATGTGCCCTTTCTCCTTGAAGGTTCTAGCTTGGATCTCTTCTCTTTGGGCACATGAAAATATATTGGACACCCAAATATTCTGAAGTGTCCAATCTTAGGCTTCACTCCGGTGAAGGTTTCTTCTGGAGTAATGTTCTTCAAGATCTGATGAGGACTTCTGTTTTGAACATACACTGCTCTCATGCATGCTTCTGCCCATAGAGTCATAGGTAGACTCTGATCATGTATCATTGCTTTGGTTGCCTCAATGATAGTTCTATTTTTCCTCTCTGCAACCCCATTTTGTTGAGGGTTGTAAGGAACTGTGAACTCCCTCTTGATCCTTGCTTCAATATAGAAGTTGCTGAAATCTTTGGAGGTGTATCCTCCTCCATTATCTGATCTTAGTACCTTGATCTTTCTTTAGGTTAGGTTCTCAACCTGAGATTTGAATTCTTGAAATTTTGCAAGGACTCCATCCTTGTTCTTCAGGAAGTAAATCCAAATTTTCTGGGAGTGATCATCTATGAAGAGTACATAGTACAAGTACTCATTTAGAGATGCAACAGTCACTGGCCCACATATATCTGAATGTATCAAGTCCAAGATTTTCTTGGATCTATTGTCACTACTTGAGAAGGATCCTTTAACATTTTTGCCAAGAGCACAACCTTTGCAAACACCTTTATGCTGAATTTGTATCTTTGGAAGACCTGTTACCATTTTCCCTAGAGCTGGGAGAGCTCTATAATGAATGTGAGCAAGTCTTCTATGCCATAGCTCACTCAAGCTGATAGTGTCATGTAAAAGGTTCTAGACTGGTCTGATGGTTAATCTGTACAAGCTGTTTTCTCGGACACCAATTACCTTGGTGGAATTTATATGTGAGTCTTTGAGCCATGCAAGAACTCTTCCTTCTGAGAAGGTAACCTTGTAGCCTTTGTCTTCCAAGGCCGAAATGGAGACAAGGTTCCTCTTCATTCCAGGTACATATAATACTTCTTTTAATTGAAGATGCATATCTTAATGTAGTTGGAAGGTAGAAGTTCCAACCCCTTTTACATTATATTTGGCATCATCTCCAAGGACATGTAGATGTGTCTCTTTCTCAACAAAATTTGTTAGGTGATCTCTAGAACCGGTCATGTGCCTGGATGCACCACGGTCAATTAACCAAGTATTATCATTGGTAGGGACCATACCTGAGAGTGCTGAGATGTTGATGTCTTCATCTCTTTGAGGTCTTGACTTCTAGGAACCGAGTTTGCTTGAACCATCAAGCTTGTCTTCCATCATGATTCTATTCATCATATTTTTGGATTCTTCACAAACCCTTGTCAACTAGGCTGGAAAACCTAAAGGCTAGGCTAGGCTAGCACTTTTAGGTTTTGTTGGACTTATGACTGCCAACAATAAGCCTTTGAAAGATAGGATAACACTGGTGAGCTGAATAGCTCCTTCAAAGAGTTGCAGAAACCCTAAATCTGAATTTTCTGCAGAAATTAACGAAACCCTAGAAACCCTAGGGCCAAAAAGTCAAAATGCTCGGAATTGCAATCTGAAGCTTGTTGGAGATGTGATGAAGGAGGCCGTACACTCCTATGCTCTTTTTAGCCCCAACGTCCAAGTGCCAAGTGATGAAAACTCTCAGAAAGGTAGGCCGTACGAAATTTCTGGAAAGCCTAGGAGGGCTATACGGTTTTGTAGGAGAGAAAAGATGGCTGAAAATTGTTTATGCAATGGGTTCTTCAAGACCTATGATCTGATACCATGTTGATTTTTCAATAGGCAAGGCTTAAGCATGAAGTTCATTCCATTTTACCATTTTACTTAAACCATAAACAATTTGTTGTAGCAACCAAGATCACAAGAAGAAACACCATGCACAAGTACACAAGAAGTATCTTGGGAAACCCTTATCAACAATGGAAGAAAACCCAACCAATCCTTTGCTATATTCTTCAAGAGAAAGACCTCCACCACCATAAAAACCTAGCACACAAAAGGGTGCTCCCAAACCCTAAAAGACTAGCGCCCAAGAGAGGTGTGCACTTTTCCCAAGAAGTACTTGCTGAAATTTCCAAATTCACATTTGTGATATGATTCCTCAATGGGAAATTTACCTTTATTTATATTAGACTGAACCTGTCAATAGAAGTGTCTATTGGCACAATAGGGCCGACCTCAATAACTTATATTATAATTAATAATTATCATATTAATTATCTTTTACATTAAGGTGGGGGCGACCTGTACCCTTTACATAACAATTAGGGTTACAGGTAAGTCTGACTCTTGAACAATATAGCAAGGGATCTTATACACCCACTAGTGCTCAGCCACTAGGGGCACATCCATCTCTGCTTAGCCACAGGGACGTCTCTCTATCTCATCGCGTCTCACAGGAGAACCACACTCACTAGTGCTCAGCCACTAGGATCACGTTCACCTGTGCTCATCCACAGGCACGTCCAACTCAATAGATCTTCTTTCTCACTGCGTTACACAAGAGGGTCATCCAGAGTTCATCATCTCAACTCTCTGCTTAGAGGAGGCTAATACATCGTTTCATTTCTGTCTCAGAACAATGCACCCAGCTCATGGGTTTTCACACGTTCACCTGTGCTCAACCACAGGCACGTCCCACTCAGCAGATCTTCTTTCTCATTGCGTTACACAGGAGAATCATCTGGAGTATCATCTCAACTCTCTACAAGGAGGAGGCCAACACAACGTTTCAGTTTTGTCTCAGATAGGAACCACACACCCAACTCATGGGCTCTCTCTCAGGTCTGTGTCCTGGACGATGTCTCACGCAACTATAATCATCAACACTTCCTCTCAACTAGGGAGGCATTCTCCACCAGGCCAAGTCTCTCACGGAAATACTCGAACTTCGTCTTGGCAAGCGGTTTGGTGAAGATATCTATGATCTCCTCATGGGTAGGAAGATTGCACGTGTACTGTCTTCCTCTGCACCATGTCTCTAATATAGTGATATTTTATCTCGATGTGTTTCGATCTGTCATGAAACACAGGGTTCTTAGAGAGCTTCACACAACTTTGGTTATCACAATGAATAGTAGTAGGATCCATCTCATGATCGAATAAATCAGTCAGAAGCTTGCGAAGCCACACTACTTCGTGAACTACTACACTCAATGCAATGTACTCTGCCTTTGCGGTACTCAATGCCACAGAACTTTGTTTTCTGCTACGCCAGGAAACCATGGCTGACCCCAAAGTGAAGCAACAACCAGAGGTTCTTTTCCTGTCTACTGTTCTCCCTGCCCAATCTGCATCGACATATCCCTGCAGGCTCAAGTCTACATTGGAGGCATATCTTAGGCCATAACCAATTGTGCCTCGTAGGTATCTCAATACATGTTTTGCTTCTATCCAGTGAGTCTGTTTCGGTTGGCTCATAAACTGGCTAAGCACATTCACTGCATAGCATATATCCGGTTTGGTGTTAACCAGATACATCAGTGATCCAATCAATTGTCTGTACAAATGTGGATCAATCTCTCCTGAATCAGTATCACTCATTTTCTTCAAATCCATCACCATTGGTGTAGGCATACATTTGCATTCTGTCATATCGAACTTTTTCAATATCTCCATAGTATATTTTCCTTGACTCAGGAAAATCCTAGGGGACTGATCATCCCTAGACAGATCCCTGGTCCGATAAGGACGGTCTGTCAGAGTACCTCTGCATGTATATGCTAGTTGTGGTCAGTAGTGGCAGCTCCGTTAGGATTTTTATAATCCTAGGGAATCTTATGATTCCTGGGCAGATCCCGAAGGTACGGTAAGGAGGGTCTATCAGAGTACCACGTGGTAGCTCCGTTAGGATTTTATATCCTAGGGATTCTTATCATTCCTGGGCGTATCCCTAGGGACTCTCAGAGTGCCACAAAATGTTGTTACACCTGCCTCATTCTGTTTCCCTTGATGATAGTGATGTTGTTGCTCCAGTCTCATGCTGTGATGATGTTGTTGCTCCAGCCTCGTGCTGTGATGATGTTGTTGCTCCAACCTCGTGTTGTTGATGATGATGTTGATGTTGTTGTTATAGATTTTATGCTAACTGATGTTGATGTTTCAGGTTCCAGCTCCATGCTATGAACGATGACGATGTAATGTCCCCCACCTCTTGYTGAGGAGATTTGGGATGAATTAGTGGTCTAGGTATCCCCACTAGGCCATAGTCTCACACTGAGGGGAAAAGTCAACCAAACTAATGTTATATTCTTAAGTTGACTTAATGAAAAGGTAAAAAGAGTTAAAAAGATAACTCAATGAAGAAATAGAAGCGTTGTAGGTTGAGTTAGGAGTTAACCCTAGGGGTTAACTTAACTCAACAAGGAAACAGAAAAAAGGTATAGAGAGAAGCCTAGGGCGCACCTCTCATTCATTATGGATTTTGATATTTGCTTGTTGATGCTCTTGAGCATACAGTTTTGAGGGTTTTGATATTACAAACCCTAGTGAACAACTCAGTGGTGAAAGATTCCACTCACATTGTTCCAAGCTTGGTCTCAGGGATGAAATACTCCACCCACACCATTCTACATTCATCATCTAATCAGGAGGACTAGCAGGGCCGTACCAATTGGACCAGCAGGGTCGTACCAACTAGGGTTTTCTTGCAGGGGCGCGCCATTTGTTGAGGAAGAATTCGATCCAGCATATTGAGGAAGCTTTGGAGGTTTTCAACATTAGGGTTTTGCTTGCAAGCCCTTGCTCATCAGTTTGAGGGCTTCTTGGAGGAGTTATCACGTCCCTATCATCCATTTGCAGGTTGGGACGATTTTAGGAGTAAGAGGACGATTTGGTGATTCAGTATTTCTCAGATCTAGAAGGCCATAGGCTTGATCTGACCTTGAAACTTCTCTCAGGTGCTTGTGGCTGCCCGATCTATCATCCTAGAGAATTTCAGGGGATTCAGAGCCCATATTCAGCTAGGCCGTACTATTGGCCATATTCAGTGTTTCAGGAGGGCCATACCAATCCAGGGTTTCTGCAGTTTGAGGAGGAAGCTTCAGTGTTTGAGCTCCATACTTCAAGAGGGGGCTTCCATTGCCTTCAGCCTAAGTCGCAGGGTTCGCCGAACCTAATGCTTTAGGTTCGAAATTCGACGAACCCCATAAAAAATTTTAGGTTCGCCAAACCTCAAATTCGAACCTAAAGGCGAATCTGAACGAATTCGAACATAAAGGCGAATTCGAACCTGAACGCGAATTTGAAGGTGGACTTAAACGCGGGTTCGACTGAGGTTCGAATCTCTAGCATCAGGTAAGGTTAGGTTTTTTGTTTTTTCCTAAAATTAAAAATACCCTACTCCCCACGTTTAGCTGCAGCTGCGTTGCCCTGAATCTCGTGACCCATTCGTGAATCGTAATACCCCCCAGCTGCTAACATTGCCCCGAATCCCGTGACCCATTTGTGAATCGTAATACCCAGCCAGCTGCTAACTGTAACCGTCGGCGTAAAGTTTAAACCCCCGTGAGTCTGGACTCTGGCCTACACAGGTGACAGTGTTACCCATACGCAGCACGCTACGGATATCCCAATCCCGAGCCCGTTCCTTAGTCCAGCAGCTAGCCCACAACTCCCGACTCCAGTGATTCGTGAACACGTCGGCGGCTGCACTGTTTCGCGAGTTCATGTAGGTGTAGGCTTCTCATATTTGGCCTATCACCGTGTCAGGACTCGACCATCTGTCACCTGTGCTGCTGTGCAGTGTGGAGTCATGGACCGTGGTTGGAACTTGGACCAGCGACCCTAAAGGCTAAGGTAAGTTCATAAATATTTAATTTTTAAACTGTTGAATGTTTTTTTATTTTTTTTAATGAAATCGCTCCAGGCCTCAGCCCTCAACCATAAATAATTTTGTAAAACTGTAACCTATGCAGTGTTACTAACTTAATAGTGTGTGCAGTGTTAGTAACACTGCATAGCTTGTAGGTGGACAGTGGCACTGTGGCAGCAGAGTCTTTGCTGCCACTGTCCACCTACAAGCTGTGCACTGTGCAGTGTTACTATTACATATTACAATTGTAATATGTATTACATATTACAATTGTAATACATGTGCAGTGTTACTATTACATATTACAAATTACAATTGTAATATGTAATACATATTACAATTGTAATATGTATTACATATTACAATTGTAATTTGTAATAGTAAGTTTGTAACACTGCACACTACACAGTTTGTAGATGGACAGTGGCACTGTGGCAGCAGAGTCTCTGCTGCCACAGTGCCACTGTCCACCTACAAACTGTGCAGTGTTAGCAACAAACTGTGCACAGTTTGTAGGTGGACAGTGGTGCTGTGGCAACAGAGACTCTGCTGCCACAGTGCCACTGTCCACCTACAAATTGTACAGTGTTACTAACACTAGTAACACTGCATAGTTTGTAGGTGGACAGTGCCACTGTCCACCTACAAAATGTGCAGTGTTAGATTTTAGTCTGTGACATTAACATATGGAACTTGGAAGCATTAATTATTAAAGAAACAAGCAATCATTAATTGGTTTATTGATGCAGAAAACTTTGCTATGGCACCTCCAAAATCAACAACAGAGGGATGGAAACATGTGGAAAAATTGGATGGCCCTGGGAGACATGTAAAATGTAGATTATGTAATTTTGAATTTGTTGGGTCGTTAACAAGAGTGATGGACAACCTACTTTCTATCACTAATGGTAAAGGAGGTGGCGTTGAAGGTTGCAAAAATGTGTCTGCAGAACTAAAAGAGACACTTCAAAAGGATTATGACAGGTTGAAAAAGAGCAAAAATATGCAGGATAACAAAAGACAGCACATTCAAAGTGAGATTGCACTGAATTATAGTTCATTTCCTGCATTTTCTTCCAGCATGGCTGCAACTGGAAGTTCATCTCAGTCAATGAAACCAAGTGGGACTGCGACATTAAACACTCTTTGGAAGCCCGTACAGAAGCAAGAAGTTGATGATGTTGTGGCTGACATGTTTTTTGAATCTGCATTACCATTTAATGTGGCTAGAAGTCCTTACTTTATCAATGCATGTAAGATGATTGCAAATTTTGGAAAAGGTTATGTACCTCCTAGTTCAGAAACTATAAGCTACTCTTTTGAAGAGGTCAAAAGAAAGAGTGACAGGCAGATTGAGAAAAATCAAATATTCTTGGAAAGAAACAGGGTGCACTATTATATCAGATGGTTGGTCAGATATGAGCCATAGGCCACTAATTAATGTGTTGGTTTGTTTCCCTAAAGGGGTATTATTTTTTAAGGTAGTTAATGCATCAGGAAACAAGAAGACTTCTGAATACATTTTCAAGATTTTGGAGGAAGCTATTCTTGAAGTTGGAGAACAAAATGTGGTCCAAGTTGTAACTGATAGTGCTTCAAATTATGTGGGAACTGGAAAGATGATAATGGAAAAATACAAAAAAATCTATTGGACCCCTTGTGTTGCTCATTGCCTTGACCTGTTGTTGCATGATTTAGCAAAGTTTCCATGGATTAATGAGGTAGTTCGGAAGGGGAAACAAATTTCTCATTTCATAGTTAACCATCAACTCACATTGAGCTTATATAGGAAGCAAGCTTCTAAAGAGCTACTAAGGCCTTGTGAGACCAGATTTGCATCATATTACATTACTCTCAAAAGACTAGTCGAGGAAAAGGCAAGTGTAAGAAGTGTTATCTGCAGCACTGAGTGGGAAAATTCTCACTTTTCAAAGGAAGCCAAAGGGAAGGAGTTGGAACAAAATATTTTAGGCAATGCTTTTTGGGAAAGTGCTATGAAGGTTCTAAAAATATGTGAACCAATTATTGATATGCTTCGCATGGTTGATAGTGACACCCCTTCCATGGGTTTTGTTTATGAAGGCATGGATCGTTGTAAGGAAGCTATCGCAAAATCCTTTAACAATGTGGAAAATGAGTACATGGAAATATGGGAGGTAATAGATGAAAGATGGAAAATGTTACATAGCCCTTTGCATGTAACAACTTGTTTTTTGGACCCTAGATTGTTTGGTATAGAAAGAAGAAATGATGCAGAAGTCATGAGTGGCCTTTATGTAGCTATTGAGCGGTTGATTCCAGATCTAAAAGAATCCATGAGGCTTAGAGAGCAGCTTTGAGCTTACAAGCTAGAAGAGGGGATATTTGGCTACACTTCTGCCACACAGGATAGGCCCAAAATTGCTCCAGGGACATGGTGGCAGTTTTATGGACCAGAGGTACCTGAGTTACAACGTTTTGCAGTTCTTGTTTTGAGCTAGACATCCAGTGCCTCTACTGGTGAAAGGAACTGGAGTAGCTTCAACCATATTCAATCAAAGAAAAGAAACAAATTACTGTCTACAAGGTTGGAAGAGCTTGTTTATGTTCGTAGCAATTTGAAATTGGCCTTGAGCAGTGTGGCCAAAGATGCATCTAGTTCCTCTCGGCCATGGTTTGGGCCTACTTTGAGTATAGAAGAAGATGATATTGACATTGATGGTGACTCACTGATCTAGATGAGCTTGGTGATGATTTTGATGATCACACTTCTAGTTCTGGTGGCTTTACTAGCCCATGTTCTCTTGATGATTTAGAGCTTGATGATGTTACAAGTAGGCCATAAGAATATAAATTATGAACATGTTTTAAATTTTGTGAAACAATTTGAGGGATTATAACTTATAAGTTATAACTATTGGACATTATGGACTTGCTTTTAAATTTTGATGTTCTACTTCGTTTTGTAATTTGTAGACTTGTAGTCATAACTTGTACTTGTACTATATGTTCAAATTTTGATCATGTTTTAGATTTTGTGAATTTGTTTTAGAGATTATAAGTATTTGAAATTATAATTTGTGTTCAAATTTTGATCGTGTTTTAGATTTTGTGAATTTGTTTTAGAGATTATAAGTATTTGACATTCTAATTTATGTATATCTAGATCCTTTTAGATTTTGAAGTTGAAGAATATGTTCTAATTCATCTTCCAATTATCAATGATAATGTGAACATGTTTATTTCGAATATGTTTATTTTAATGTTAATTTCTTATTTTAATATATATATATATATATATATAGTCGAACCTGAAGTCGAACCTCATTCGAACCTCATTGGAAAATTCGAACCTGAATCGAACCTAATCGTTGTCGAACCCGAACCCGAACCATGTGACTTAAACTTGATCTATCATTGGGAGGAGTTTGGCAGCGTTTGGGGGTCTTCATCTTCAGGAGGGTCGAACCCCTAGTATCCATTGTCTTCAACAGACTGTACCAGTTGCTTGAGGGTTGGCTTAAACCCTAGTTTTGCAGTTGAGCGTTCATCTTCTATTACAGCCTTTGGGAGGCTTGATTTGTATCTCCAAGAGTATTTTTGTATGTAGCTATATTATTGTCTTTAAGCCATCTGAAGCTATTCCAGATCTGCTTCGCTATTTGTGTCAGGTGCTTGCTTTCTTATAATAAAGTTTAGCTATTGCTTGTGGTTCCTATCTTGTGTATTGTTGATCTTCATATGATTGCAATGATGCTTGTATAATCTGTGGATGAATAACTGAATAAACCCTAAGGCTGAAATGTTCATGGCCAACCTGCATACACAACAATTAATAGTCAAATCAGTGGTTAGTTAGTGATTCCAAGCAAAAAATTGGCTTGGGATCATTACAGTGGTATCAAAGCTCTGATCCTCCAAACCTGTGAGGATTAGCACATGCAGAGGTACAGTGGTATCTTTATGGGCAGAAGGAAGAAGTAGGCTAGTGAAACAGAAGCCGAAATGGAGGGTTCAGGAGATGACCGTGAGCCACAAGGCTTGGCTTACTTGGCAGTCGAATTCCATAAAACCCTAAACCTTACAAAAAGCAAACTGGTCCATCACTTACAGGAAAGCCAGGAGACAAACCGGAGGGAACAAGCCGAAATCACTGAGACCTTGAAGAAGGTAGATGGGAATCTGAGGAAGATTCATGAAAACCAGACGATGATAACCCGACTATTGATGCAGATGACTCATCAGGGGAAAGACCCTGAAACGTATGGAAGCAAAGAGGCTGGTGGATCCCATGGTGAAATCAGGTATAATCCAAGAAAGGCTCCCAGGTCCGAGGGAAGCCATGGAGGGGGTACGTCACATGGACAGATGGGTAGCAAGGCTAACCCTAGACCATACTTGGCCACATTCACAGATGAACAGGTGCAGCAGGAGCAGGTGGATGACTTTGTTGAGCAGATGGCACAGTGTACTAGGGAGTACCATGGCTTGGATATGATAATTCAGAGACAGATGTCCCTGGATCAATACTGCCAACTCAAGTTCAGAAACAAGCCCAGGCCGAACCAGCGGAGCAATTATGAGTTTGAACGAAGAGCAGGGAAGATGGAAATCCCATACTTTGATTGTACAGCCAAGATGATAGCACATGCATGGGTACAAAAGCTGGACACTTATCTGCAACTTAATCCCATGAGGGAGATGGAAGCCATCAAATTTGCCACTATGTATTTGGATGGCAAGGCTCATGACTGATGGTATCATGGACTCACCACACTAGGCCACAATCAGATAGTGACCTATACATAGTTCACTCAGAGACTCATTGACAGATTTGATCAGGGGGATCCTGAGCTGCACTTCCGGGAGCTCACACAACTTAGGAAAACAGGAACAACAGAGGTATATATTGAAGAATTCCAAAGGCTAGCAGTCATGGTATTGGATATATCACCAACCAAACTTATGATGCTTTTCATTGAAGGGTTGATGGTGTTGAAATAATGTAACTGCGAAGAGCATTCTTATTATTATTGATATTTTATTATTGGATTAAATACCCATTGTGGATTAATCATGTCATTATTATTATTATTGTTATTGGATTAATCCCCATTGTGGATTAATCATGTCGGTAATTGTATAAGGACCAAAATCCCCTTTTGCGGATTGGTCATCGGACAATTACAAAGGACAGAATAAGAAGTTGGCCCCAG
>JASDQU010348891.1:0-12283 GCA_032191745.1 Picea mariana
GTGCTTGTGCAAGACGTAAATCTAGCACGTGCTAGCTTTCGTCCATGGTGGGATGATGTTGTCTGAGATGAGCTCATGCTTGTGTAAGAGGGAAAGCTAGCATGCACTAGCTTTCCCCCATGGTAGGATGATGCTATCCAAGATGAGCTCATGCTTGTGCTTGTGCAAGAGGGAAAGCTAGCACACACTAGATTTCCCCCACGATGGGATGATGTTGTTCGAGATGAGCTTGTCCTTTTGCAAGAGGGAAAGCTAGCATGTGCTAGCTTTCCCCAATGGTGGGATGATGTTGTCTGAGATGAGCTTGTGCAAGAGGGAAAGCTAGCACAAGCTAGCTTTCCCACACAGTGGGATGATGTTGTTCAGTGGGAGGATGTCCAAGATGAAATTCTACTTGTGTAAGAGGGAAAGCTAACACGCGCTAGATTTTCCCCACGGTGGGATGATGTTGTCCAAGATGAGCTCATGCTTGTGCAAGAGGGAAAGAAAACACACTAGATTTTCTCCATGGTGGGATGTTTTTGTCCGAGATGAGCTCGTGCTTGTGCAAGAGGGAAAGCTAGCACTCTCTAGCTTCTCGCCAAAATGGAATGATGTTGTCCAAGATGAGCTCGTATGTGTGAAAGGGTGAAAGCTAGCAAGCGTTAGCTTTCCCCCATGGTGGGATGATGTTGTCTAAGATGAGCTCGTGCTTGGGCAATAGGGAAAGATAGCACATGATAGCTTTACCTCACAGTGGGATGATGTTGTCTAAGATGAGCTCGTGCTTGTGCAAGGGAAAGCTAGCATAGGCTACCTTTCCCTAATGGTGGGATGATGTTGTCTGAGATGAGCCTGTGCTTGTGCAAGAGGAAAAGATAGCATGCACTACCTTTCCCACATCAACAGATGATGTTGTGCAAGATGAGATTGTTCTTATGTAAGAGGGAAAGCTAACACATGCTAGCTTTCACCCACATTGGGATGATGTTGTCCAAGATGAGCTTGTGCTTGTGCAAGAGGGAAAGGTAGCATTCCCACAGTGGGATGATATTGTCTGAGATCACCTCATTCTTATGGAAGAGGGAAAGCTAGCACGAGCTAGCTTTCCCCCACGATGCGATGATGTTGTCCAAGATCAAATCGTGCTTGTGCAAGAGGGAAAGATAGCAAGTGCTAGCTTTCCCCCATGGTGGGATGATGTTGTCCTAGATGAGCTTGTGCTTGTGCAAGATGGAAAGCTAGCATGCACTAGATTTTTCCTAGGGTGGGATGATGTCATCCGAGATGAGCTCGAGCTTATACAAGATGGAAAGCTAGCACGCACTACCTTTCCCCCAGAATGGGATGATGTTGTCCGAGATGAGGTCATGCTTGTGCAAGAGGGAAAGCTAACTTTCCCCCATGGTGGGATGTTGCTGTCCGAGATGAGGTCATGCTTGTGGAAGAGGGAAATCTAGCAAGCGCTAACTTTCCCTGACAATGTAATGATGTTGTCTGAGATGAGCTCGTGCTTGTGCAAGAGGATAAACTAGCACATGTTTTCTTACCCCCACAATGGGATGATGTTGTCCCAGATGAGCTCGTGCTTTTGCAAGAGGCATGTGCTAGCTTTCCCCCATTGTAGGATGATGTAGTCCGAGACTTTCTCGTGCTTGTGCAAGAGGGAAAGCTAGCACGCTAGCTTTCCCCCACAATGGGATGTGGTTATCCATGATGATCTTGTGCTTGTGCAAAAGGGAAAGCTAGGATGCGCTAGATTTCCCATATGGTGGGATGATGTTTGAGATGATCTCATGCTTATGTAAGAGGGAAATCTAGCACATGCTAGCTTTCGCCCACGGTGGGATGATGTTTTACGAGATGATCTCATGCTTGTGCAAGAGGGAAAGCCAACACATGCTACCTTTCCCCCACGATGGGATGATCTTGTTCGATATGAGCTCATGCTTGTGCAAGAGGGAAAGCTAGCATGCACTATCTTTCCCCCGTGATGGGATGATGTTGTCCGAGATGATCTCGTGCTTGTGCAAGAGGGAAAGGTAGAACACACTAGCTTTCCCCCACGGTGGGATGACGTTGTCCAAGATGAGTTGTTTCTTGTGCAAGAGGGAAAGATAGCCCGAGCTAGCTTTCCCCCACAATGGGATGATGTTGTTCACGACGAACTCGTGCTTGTGTGAGAAGGAAATGCTAGGTTTCACCCACGGTGGACAATGTTGTCCAAGATGAGCTCGTGCTTGTGCAAAAGGTAAAGCTAGCTTTTCCCCACGGTGGGATGATGTTGTCTGAGATGAGCTCGTTCTTGTGTAAGAGGGAAAGCTAGGACAAGGTATCTTTCCCCCATGGTGGGATGATATTGTTCGAAATGAGCTCATGCTTGTTCAAGAAGGAAACTTAGCACGCACTAGCTTTCCCCCATAGTGGGATGATGTTTTCCGAGATGTGAGGGAGAAATAGCACACGCAAGCATTCCCCCATAGTGGGATGTTGTTCGAGATGAGGTCGTGCTTGTGCAAGAGGGAAAGATAAGACTCTATTTTTTCCCCATGGTGCAATGATGTTTGAGATGAGCTCGTGTTTTTGCAAGAGGGAAAGCTAACACACTCTAACTTTTCCCAGGGTGAGATAATGTTTGAGATGAGCTTGTGCTTGTACAAGATGGAAAGATTGCAAACGCTAGCTTTCTCCCACAGTGGGATGATGTTGTCTTAGATGAGCTCGTGCTTGTGTAAGAGGTGTGCTAGCTTTCCCCCACTATGGGATGACGTTGTTCGCGATGAGCTCGTGCTTGTGCAAGAGGCAAAGCTAGCACACACTATATTTCCCCCACAATGAGATGATGTTTTCCAAGATGAGCTCGTGCTTGTGTAAGAGGGAAAGCTAGCACGATCTAGCTTTCACCCACTGTGGGATGATGTTGTCTGAGATGAACTCATGCTTGTGCAAGAGGGAAAGCTAGCACGAGCTAGCTTTCCCCATGGTGGGATGATGTTGTGTGAGATGAGGTTGTGCTTGTTCAAGAGGAATATCTAGCATGCACTAGCTTCCCCCCATGGTGACATGTTGTCCGAGATGAGGTCGTTCTTGTGCAAGAGGGAAATCTAGCACGAGCCAACTTTCCCCCATGGTGGGATGATTTTTTTCAAGATGAGCTTGTCCTTATGCAAGAGGGAAAGCTAGCACATGCTAGCTTTCACCCACGTTAGTATGATGTTGTTCGAGATGAGCTCATGCTTGTGCAAGAGGGAAAGCTAGTATGCCCAAGGTGGGATGATGTTGTCCGAGATGAGCTCATTCTTGTGCAAGAGGGAAAGTTAGCACGTGCTAGATTTCCCCCACAATGGGATGATGTTGCCCGAGATGCACTCGTGCTTGTGCAAGAGGGAAAACTAACATGCTTTTCCCCATGGTGAGATGATGTTTTCTGTGATGAGCTTGTTCTTGTGCAAGAGGGTAAAGCTAGCACATGCTAGTTTTTCCCATTGTGGGATGATGTTGTCTTAGATGAGCTTGTGCTTTTCCAAGAGGGAATGTTAGCATGCGCTTGTCCAAGAGGGAAAGCTAGCACGTGCTATCTTTCCCCAATGATGCGATGATGTTATCAAGGATGAGCTCGTGCTTGTGCAAGAGGGAAAGCTAACATGCGCTAGCTTTCCCCTATGGTGGGATGATGTTGTCAGAGATGAGCTCATGCTTGTGCAAGAGGGAAAGCTAACACACGCTATCTTTCCCCCACAATGAAATGATGTTTTCTGATATTAGCTCGTGCTTGTGAAAGAGGTAGCTTTACCCCACGGTGGGATGATGTTGTCGACATGAGATTGTGCTTGTGTAAGAGGGAAAGCTAGCACCCCCAGGGTGGGATGATGTTGTCTAAGATGAGCTCATGATTTTGCAAGAGGGACAACTAGCACGAGCTAGCTTTCCACCATAGTGGGATGTTGTCAGAGACGTGCTCATGTTTGTGCAAGAGGGAAATCTAGCACACGCTAGCTTTCCCCCATGGTGGGATGATGTTGTTCAAGATGAGCTCATGCTTGTGCCAAAGGGAAAACTAGCACGTGCTAGATTTTCCCCATGATGGGATGATGTTGTCTGAGTTGAGCTCGTGCTTGTGCAAGAGGGAAAGATAGCACATGCTCACTTTCCCCCATGGTGGGATGATGTTGTCCGAGATGAGCTCATTCTTGTGCAAGAGGGAAATCTAGCACGAGCCAAATTTCCCCCACGGTGGGATGATGTTGTTCAAGATGAGCTCCTGCTTGTGAAAGAGGAAAATCTAGCACACACTAGCTTTCACCCATGCTGGTATGATGTTGTTTGAGATGATCTTGTGCTTGTGCAAGAGGGAAAGCTAGTATTCCCACATTGTGATGATGTTGTCCAAGATGAGCTCGTGCTTGTGCAAGAGGGAAAGCTAGCATGCGCAAGCTTTCCCCCATAGTGGGATGATGTTGCTCGAGATTCCCCCACAGTGTGATGATGATGTCTGAGATGAGCTTGTGCTTCTCCAAGAGGGAAAGATAGAATGAGCATGTCCAAGAGGGAAATATAGCACGTGCTAGATTTCCCCAATGATGTGATGATGTTGTCTGAGATGAGCTCGTGCTTGTGCAAGAGGGAAAGCTAACACGAACTAGATTTTCCCCAAGATGGGATGATGTTGTCTGAGATGAGCTTGTCCTTGTGAAAGAGGGAAAGCTAGCACATGTGAGCTTTCCCCAACAGTGGGATGATGTTCTTCGAGATGACCTTCTGCAAGAGGGAAAGCTAGCACGAGCTAGCTTTCCCACACAGTGGGATGATGTTGTCTAGTGGGAGGATGTCCAAGATGAAATCGTGCTTGTGCAAGAGGGAAAGCTAGCACGCTCTAGATTTTCCCCATGGTGGGATGATGTTGTCTGAGATGAGCTCATGCTTGTGCAAGAGGGAAAGAACACACACTAGATTTCTCCCACGGTGGGTTGATGTTGTCCAAGATGAGCTTGTGCTTGTGCAAGAGGGAAAGTTAGCACACACTAGATTTTCCCCATGGTGGGATGTTTTTCTTCGAGATGAGCTCGTGCTTGTGCAAGAGGGAAAGCTAGCACTCTCTAGCTTCCCCCCACAGTGGAATGATGTTGTCCAAGATGAGCTCGTGCATGTGAAAGGGTGAAAGCTAGCAAGCATTAGCTTTCCCCCATGGTGGGATGACATTGTCTGAGATGAGCTCGTGCTTGGGCAATAGCAAAAGATAACACAAGATAGATTTACCTCACAATGGGATGATGTTGTCTAAGATGAGCTCGTGCTTGTGCAAGAGGGAAAACTAGCATGTGCTACCTTTCCCTAACAGTGGGATGATGTTGTCTGAGATGAGCTTGTGCTTGTGCAAGAGGAAAAGATAGCATGCACTACCTTTCCCACATCGGCAGATGATGCTGTGCGAGATGAGATTGTTCTTGTGTAAGAGGGAAAGCTAGCACATGCTAGCTTTCACCCACATTGGGATGATGTTGTCCGAGATGAGCTTGTGCTTGTGCAAGAGGGAAAGGTAGCATTCCCATGGTGGGATGATGTTGTCCGAGTTGACCTCGTGCTCATGGAAGAGGGGAAGCTAGCACGAGCTAGATTTCTCCCACGATGCGATGATGTTGTCCAAGATGAACTCATGCTTGTGCAAGAGGGAAAGCTAGCAAGCGATAGCATTCCCCCATGGTGGGATGATGTTGTCCTAGATGAGCTTGTACTTGTGCAAGATGCAAAGCTAGCATGCGCTATCTTTTTCCTAGGGTGGGATGATGTCATTTGAGATGAGCTCAAGATTGTACAAGATGGAAAGCTAGAACGCACTACCTTTCCCCCATGATGGGATGATGTTGTCTGAGATGAGGTCATGCTTGTGCAAGAGGGAAAGCTAGCACAGGAAAGATAGATTTCCCCCATGGTGGGATGTTGTTTTCTGAGATGAGCTCCTGCTTATGCAAGAGGGAAATCTAGCACATGCTAACTTTCCCTGACAGTGCAATGACGTTGTCTGAGATGAGCTCATGCTTGTGCAAGAGGAAAAACTAGTACACTTTTTCTTATCCCCACGATGGGACAATGTTGTCCCAGATGAGCTTGTGCTTTTGCAAGAGGCATGTGCTAGCGTTCCCCCATTGTAGGATGATGTAGTCCGAGACTTTCTCATGCTTGTGCAAGAGGGAAATCTAGCACGCTAGCTTTCCCCCACAATGGGATGTGGTTGTCCGTGATGACCTTGTGCTTATGCAAAAGGGAAAGCTAGGATGCACTAGATTTACCATAAGGTGGGATGATGTTTGAGATGAGCTCGTGCTTGTGCAAGAGGGAAAGCTAGCACGTGCTAGCTTTCGCCCACAGTGGGATGATGTTGTCCGAGATGATCTTGTGCTTGTGCAAGAGGGAAAGCCAGCACACGCTACCTTTCCCCCATGATGGGATGATCTTGTTTGATCTGAGCCCATGCTTGTGAAAGAGGGAAAGCTAGCATACACTATCTTTCCCCCACGATGGGATGATGTTGTCCAAGATGATCTTGTGCTTGTGCAAGAGGGAAAGGTAGAATGCACTATATTTCCTCCACGGTGGGATGATGTTGTCTGAGATGAGTTGTTGCTTGTGCAAGAGGGAAAGGTAGCACGAGCTAGATTTCCCCCACAATGGGATGATGTTGTTCACGATGAACTCGTTCTTGTGCGAGAAGGAAATGCTAGGTTTCCCCCATCATGGGACGATGTTGTCCAAGGCTTGTGCAAAAGGTAAAGCTAGCATGCGCTAGCTTTTCGCCACGGTGGGATGATGTTGTATGAGATGAGCTCGTGCTTATGCAAGAGGGAAAGCTAGGACGAGGTAGCTTTCCCCCACGGTGGGATGATATTATCCGAAATGAGCTCATGCTTGTTCAAGAAGGAAACTTAGCATGCACTAGATTTCCCCCATAGTGGGATGATGTTTTCCGAGATGAGATCGAGCTTGTGTAAGAGGGAGAACTATCACATGCAAGCGTTCCCCCACAGTGGGATGTTGTTCGAGATGAGGTCGTGCTTGTGCAAGAGGGAAATATAGCACTCTCTATTTTTTCCCCATGGTGCAATGATGTTTGAGATGAGCTCGTGTTTGTGCAAGAGGGAAAGCTAACGCGCTCTAGATTTGCCCCATGGTGAGATAATGTCTGAGATGAGCTTGTGCTTGTGCAAGATGGAAAGCTTGCACATGCTAGCTTTCTCCCACATTGGGATGATGTTGTCTTAGATGAGCTCGTGCTTGTGTAAGAGGGAAAGCTAGCATGTTCTAGCTTTCCCCACGATGGGATGATGTTGTTCGAGATGAGCTCATGCTTGTGCAAGAGGCAAAGCTAGCACATGCTAGATTTCCCCCATGATGGGATGATGTTTTTCGATATGAGATCGTTCTTGTGTAAGAGGGAAAGCTATCATGAGCTAGCTTTCACCCACTGTGGGATGATGTTGTCTGAGATGAACTCATGCTTGTGCAAGAGGGAAATCTAGCAGGAGCTAGCTTTCCCCATGGTGGGATGATGTTGTCCGAGATGAGGTTGTTCTTGTTCAAGAGGGAAAGATATCATGCGCTATCTTTCCCCCATGGTGGGATGTTGTCCGAGATGAGGTCGTTCTTGTGCAAGAGGGAAATCTAGCATGAGCTAGCTTTTCCCGAAGGTGGGATGATGTTGTTCGAGATGAGGTCATGCTTGTGCAAGAGGGAAATCTAGTAGCTTTTCACCACAGTGGGATGATGTTGTCTGAGCTGAACTTGTGCTTGTGCAAGAGAGAAAGCTAGCCTAGAAGCACGAGGACATCTCAGACAAAATCATCCCTTCGTGAGGGAAAGTTAGCACACAATAGCTTTCCCCCACAGTGGGATGATGTTGTTCGATATTCTCTCGTGCTTGTGCAAGTGGGAAAGCTAGCATGAGCTCGTGCTTGTGCAAGAGGGAAAGATAGCATGAGCTAGCTTTCCCTCATGGTGGGATGATGTTGTCGGAGATGAGCTCATGCTTGTGTAAGAGGCAAAGCTAACACTCACTAGATTTCCCCATGGTGGGATGTTGTTGTCTGAGATGAGCTCATGCTTGTGCAATAGGGAAATCTAACATGCGCTAACTTCCCCCCACGGTGGAATGATGTTGTCGGATATGAGCTTGTGTTTGTGGAAGAGGGAAATATAACATGCACTAGCTTTCCCCCACGGTGGGATGATTTTGTTTTTGATGAGCTTGTGCTTGTGCAAGACAAAAAGCTAGCACAAGCTAGCTTTCCCCCACGGTGGGATGATGTTATCTGTGATGAGCTCGTGCTTGATCAAGACAAAAAGATAGCACGAGCTAGCTTTGCCCCATAGTGGGATGATTTCGTTCGAGATGAGATCATGCTTGTGCAAGATGGAAAGCTCGCACGTGCTAGATTTCACCCACGGTGGGATGATATTGTCTGAGAAGAGATCGTGTTTGTGCAAGAGGGAAAGCTAGCATGCGCTATATTTTCCACATAGTGGGATGATGTTGTCGGAAATGAGCTTATGCTTGTATAAGAGGGAAATTTAGCAGAAGCTGCCTTTCACCCACGGTGGGATGATGTTTTCCGAGATGATCTCGTGTTTGTGCAAGTGGGAAATGAAATAGCTTTCCCCTACAGTGAGATGATGTCCGTAATGAGCTCGTGCTTGTACAAGAGGGAAAGCTAGCATGCACTAGATCTCTCGCATGGTGGGATGATGTTGTACGAGATGAGCTCATACTTATGCAAGAGGGAAAACTAGCACGTGCTAACTTCCCTCGATGGTGGGATGATGTTGTCTGAGATGAGCTTGTGCTTGTGCAAGAGGGAAAGCTAGCACGTGCTAGTTTTCCCCCATGGTGGGATGATGTTGTTCACGATGAGCTTGTGCTTATGCAAGAGGTATCTTTCCCCCACGATGGGATGATGTTACTCAAGATGAGCTCATGCTTGTGTAAGAGGAAAATCTATCACACTCTAGCTTTCCCCCATGGTGGGATGATGATGTTCCAGATAAGCTCGTGGTTGTGCAAGAAGGAACGATAACACATTCTAGCTTTCCCCCTTGACGGGTTGATGTTGTCTGAGATGATTTTGTTCTTGTGCAAGAAGGAAATCTAGGATGTGCTAGCTTTTCCACATAGTGGGATGATGTTGTCCGACATACACTCGTGCTTGTGCAACAGGGAAAGCTAGCACACTCTAGCTTTCCCCCATAGTGGGATGATGTTGTTCATGATGATCTTGTGCTTGTGCAAGAGGGAAAGCTAGCATGCGCTAGCTTTCTCCCACGATGGGATGATGTTGTTTGTGATGAGCTTGTGCGTGTCAAAGAGGTAGCTTTCCCCCATGATGAGATGATGTTGTCTGAGATGAGCTCATGCTTGTGCAAGAGGAAACGCTAGTGCATGGTAGCTTTCCCCCTATGGTGGGATGATGATGTCCGAGATGAGCTCATGCTTATGCAAGATGGAAAACTAGCACACACTCATTTTCCCCCACATTGGGATGATGTTATCTCAGATGAGCTCATGCTTGTGAAAGAGGGAAGGCTAGCACACACTCGCTTTCCCCAATGGTGGGATGATGTTGTCTGAGATGAGCTCGTGGTTGTGCAAGAGGGAAATCTATCACGAGCTAGCTTTCCCCCATGGTGGGATGATGTTGTCGAAAATGAGCTTGTGCTTGTGCAAGGGTGATAGCTAGCACGAGCTAGCTTTCTGCCAGAGTGGGATGATGTTGTCTAAGATGAGCTCATTCTTGTGCAAGAGGGAACACTAGCACACGCTAGCTTTTCCCCATGGTGGGATGATGTTGTTTGAGAGGAGCTCGTGCTTGTGTAAGAGGGAAAGCTAGCATGCACTATCTTTTCCCCGTGATGGGATGATGTCTGAGATGAGCTTGTTCTTGTGCAAGAGGAAAAACTAGCACGCACTCGATTTCACCCACAATGGGATGATGTTGTCTGAGATGAGATCGTGTTTATGCTAGAGTGAAATATAGCATGCACTAGCTTCCCCCATGGTGGAGTGATGTTCTCGAAGATTAGCTTATGCTTGTGCAAGAGGGAAAGCTAGCAAGAGCTAGTTGTCCCCCACGGTGGGATGATGTTTTCCAAGATGAGATTGTGCTTGTGAAAGAGGGAAATTTAGCACGAGCTAACTTTGCCCTATGGTGGGATGATTTCTGAGATGAGATTGCGCTTGTGCAAGAGGGAAAGCTAACATGCACTAGCTTTCTCCCACAATGGGATTATGTTTTACAAGATGAGCTCTTGCTTGTGCAAGAGTTCAAGTTAGCATGCACTAACATCCCTTGATGGTGGGATGATGTTGTCCGAGATGAGCTTGTGCTTGTGCAAAAGGGAAATCTAGTATGTGCTATCTTTCCCCCATGGTGGGATGATGTTGTCTGTGATGATCTCATACTTGTGCAAGAGGTATCTTTCCCCCATGCTGGGATGATGTTGTTCGAGATGAGTTCATGCTTGTGTAAGAGGAAAATCTAGCTTGTGCTAGATTTCCTTCACGGTGGGATGATGATATCTGAGATAAGCTCGTTCTTGTGTAAGAGGGAAAGCTAGCACACACTAGCTTTCCCCCACGGTAGGTTAATGTTGTCTGAGATGAGCTCTTGCTTGTGCAAGAGGGAAAGCTAGCATGTGCTAGCTTTCACCCACGGTTGGATGATGTTGTCCAATATGTGCTCATGCTTGTGCAAGAGTGAAGATTAGCACGCAATAGCTTTCCCCTATGGTTGGATGATGTTGTTCAAGATGTGGTCTTTCTTGTGCAAGAGGGAAAGCTAGCACGTGCTAGGTTTCCCCACAGGTGGGATGATGTTGTTCGTGATGCACTCCTGCTTGTGCAAGATGGAAAGCTAGAGCATGTTAGTTTTCCCTCTTGGTGGGATGATGTTGTTTGAGATGCGCCCCTGCTTGTGAAAGAGGGTAAGCTAGAATGCACTAGCTTTCCCCCATGATGGGATGATGTTGTTAAGAGGAAAAACTAGCATGCACTAGTTTACCCCGACTATGGGATGATGTTCACGATGTGATCCTACTTGTGCAAGAGGGAATGCTAGCACGCACTAGCTTTCCATCATGGTGGGATGATGTTGTTCGAGATGCGTGTGTGCTTGTGCAAGAGGGAAAGTGATGTTGTTCAAGATGCGTTTGTTCTTGTGTAAGAGGGAAAGCTGACACAAACTAGCTTTCCCGCATGATGGAATGATGTTGTTTGAGATGCACTTGTGCTTGTGCAAGAGGAAAATCTAGCACGTGTTAGCTTTCCCCCATGGTGGAATCATGTTTCTCGAGATGTGCTTGCTCTTGTTCAAGAGGGAAAGATAGCACGCCATCTTTCCCCCACAGTGGGATGATGTTGTTTGAGATGCACTTGTGCTTGTGCAAGAGGGAAAGCTAGCATGCTCTAGCTTTCCTCGATAGTGGTATGATTTTTTTTGAGATGCACTTGTGCTTATGCAAGAGGGAAGGATAGCTAGCATGTGCAAGATTTCCTCCATGCTAGAATGATGTTGTTCAGAATGTGCTTGCGTTTGTGCAAGAGGGAAAGCTAGCATGCATTATCTTTTCCCCACAGTGGAATTATGTTGGTCAAGATGTGCTTGTGCTTCTATAAGATGGAATGATAGCATGCACTAGTTTTACCCCATAGAGGAATGATGTTGTTCAAGATGTGCTTGTGTTTGTGCAAGAGATAAACATAGCATGCTAGCTTTCCCTCACAATGGAATGATGTTGTTTTAGATGCATTTGTGTTTGTGCATGGTGGGATGATGTTTGAGATGCACTTGTGATTTTGCAAGAGGGAAAGATAGCACACACTAGCTTCCCCCCCTGGTGGAATGATGTTGTTCGAGATGCACTTGCGCTTGTGCTTGTGCAAGAGGGAAAGCTAACCTTCACAATGGAATGATGTTGTTCGAAAAGTGTTTGTGCCTTTGCAAGAAAGAAAAATAGCATGCATTAGCTTTCCACCACAGTGTAATGATGTTGTTAGAAATGCGCTTGTACTTGTGCAAGAAGAAAATCTAGCATGCGCTAGTTCCCCCCCACAGTAGAATGATGTTGTTTGAAATGCGCTTGTGCTTGTGCGCTAGTTTTCCCCCACAATAGAATGATGTTGTTTGAAATGCGTTTTTTCTTGTACAAGAAGGAAAACTAGTACGAGATAGGTTTCCCCTACAATGGAATGATGTTGTTCAAAATGTGATTTTGCTTGTGTAAGAAGAAAAACTAGCATGTGCTAGCTTTCCTCCACAGT
>JASDQU010348902.1:0-12283 GCA_032191745.1 Picea mariana
CGAAACCCTAATTCGTTGTTGACCTTTTCCCTCCAAGTGACTTTTACTTTATTTTATTATTCCTTGATTAAATCACTTAATTAATTAATTAATTAACCATTTTGCCTCTAAAAAGTGATTTATCCATCCGGATGGCTTGTTCGGCCACTAAAAGTCACGTCTCATCATCTTATGCTGTAATGCTCTTCCTCCCAATTCCGATGAGCTATTACACTAAGAGGTTTCACCAAGTAATATGCTCATTATGACCTTCTTAGTGAATTTAATTAAGATATGACCCATAATAACTCAAAATTACGGAAATCGTCGGAATGCAACGGAACCAAAGCCCAGTTGTGCGGAATGGATCCTGATGATGAACGATACAAGTCAGGCCCAAATAAACTGCTTCTGGCTACTTGGGTAGGCATAACACACTGAAATGTTGTAATGTTATAATGTCCCAAAATGGGGACATTACAATACCTTGGGAACACTAGTTTGACCTTTATCTTGTCCTTTATTTCCATTCCTTTGGTATGTAATGCCTCTATACTTAGCCATTTCTGCAATCTGTGGGGGTGTGGGCTTGGGCCCATATTTTTCTGTTGCCTTATCAACAACATTGTTCATGAAGTTTCCACTACTCCCATGTTTAGCAAAATCCATTTAATCATACAAGCCCACATTGTACTTCCTACCACACATATTTATTTGTTCATTTCCTTAATTTCCATAACTATCATCATAACAACCCTCAAGGAAAACTGGACAAGTCACTTCCTCATGAAACTCATCACAAGGCCTACAATAAGGTATAGAATGATGATCTACCAAGTTGGTGGATTCAAAAGGGTTAGGTGGCCTTTGATCATTTTGGGGGGGTCTCTTTGGCCACTTATCATTTGGCCTATGTTGTTGTCTATTATTTTGGGACCTCTCCATAGTGATCAATCTATTTTGCAAAGCATTGATCTGATTGGCATGGTTTATCTCCATTTGCTTAATTCACTGGGTCAATTCCTCAATCCCATCACTTGATGACTCTTGACCCTCAACTTTCTTCTTCTTTTCATCATCAATCTTTAAAGAAGAACCTCTTGTGAAACCAGGAATGTTGGACTTCCTGGCCTCATGCATATTTTGTTCAATTCTTATAGTTGTAGCTTGTGTTGCTTGTAAAGTTTGAGGATCCTTATCTCTTAAGGCATACCTCATTTCACCCTCAAATGCCTCCATATAATAAATCAAGACTGCAGTATTTGAAGGCAAAATATTAGCATGAAGGCTCTTCACCAAGCTATTAAACTTAGTGTTAAATTCTCCCACAGTTTCATTTTCCTTTTTATGGCTAGTGGTAAGAGAAACAAGCTGGAATCTATGTTCTTTTAGATCACCCCATCTCTTCCTAAACTCATCCAATATTGATTCAAGGGTGCTAAACTTGTTTGCATCAAAACCTGTAAACTATTCAACACTATCTCCTTCTAGTGAATACACAAACAAAGTCATTTTCACATCTTCTTCAACATGACCCCTACAATATCTCTCCACACACATCTGAAAGTTCAGGATATGGGATTTGGCACTTATAGCATTGTTTCCCTGAAAGGTAGGCAGCTTGTCAATAGCTTTTTCAGGAACTGCGTGAGGGGCACCTTGGATTGCTGCAAAGTTCAAAGGTCTCAAAAAGATACTCATGGTTACGTTAGGAGTATTAGGGGGGTTATTAACAGTTTGTTGATTATTATTTTGGAACAAGTATTGGATATCAGTGAGTGCTTCTTCCCCAAGACTTTCAAGTAGCCTTCTAGGAGCAAGGCGATTTAGTCTCCTCCTATAAACCTTTTCAGGTTCAGGAAAAGAATAAATCACTCCTTGTGAAGTGCTCCTAGTAGTATACTTGACAGATTTTTTCAATGGAGTCGCCACTTGGAAAGGAACTTCACAAAATCAACCAATACAAGTTCAATGAATTTTAGGGACTAAAGTTTTTATTGTTTAGTTCTTAAAAAATTAAGTTAAGTCGTTTTGACCAAGGATAAATGACTTATCCCCGACAACGGCGCCAAAGATGTTGTCGTCCTTATACACACTTGTAGACGTGAGCTAAGTCCTGCTCACTTAGTGTGTCCTTGGAGGCACAATGCGTAGGTTCAGAGCCCACGCTGTCACTTTGGCTTGAACCTCTTCCGTCTAGGCTTATTCCTAGGGAAGCCAAGGGGGGATAGACCCTAGTTACTAGATGTAATTTATGTTATGTTCTAGGAGTTGATTTTAGTTAGTTAAAGGTTGGAGGAAGTCTAACCTATGATGCAARGGYAGCAAATGCAAGATGCAAAGATTTACTTATGTCAAGCAAGCCTTTTCCTAAGTCAACTAAGACTAGTGYCTAAGGTTGGGAAAATGGGTCAACTAATGTTTAAGGGAGTTTGATTACGAAAGATTACAAAAGATTACAAAAGTACAACTATTCCACAACAATAGTTAGATATAAATACTTATAAAAATGAATGATAGATGTTACAACAATATGAACAAGAGATATACARCAAGATACACAAGATACAAGGAAACAAATTAACCAAGTGCTTTAATGTGTAGGAATTTAAAAAGATTCAAAGCATTAAAATCATCCACATTAAGCCAAGCATGCCCCAATAGCACTTAGTCTATTGGACTGCTTATCAATGGCAACCACAACACTCAAGATCCACCAAGAAGATGCCTCCAAATGGGATGCGCTATCTCTTGAGGGATCACACCACAAAGAGCATTAACCAAATGAAAAGAAAAGCTTTAAAGGTACAAAAGCTCCACAATATAAAAGTTGACACTTAGATAATTAATCCACAAAGAAATAAAAGATAGACTTGTATGTAAAATTTAAAGAGATGTGTTCTTGCAAGTATTGTTTAAACAACCATAAGATGTACCAATGAGAGTGATGCCTAAAACACTAAGTGGATTAAAAGTTGCTTAAATATTATTAAAGATTGAATTATCCCTAGTTAAGTGTCAAACCAAAATCCCCCTCCCCCAACCATAAGATGTACCAATGAGAATGATGCCTAAAACACTAAGTGGATTAAAAGTTGCTTAAAGATTATTAAAGATTGAATTATCCCTAGTTAAGTGTCAAACCAAAATCCCCCTCCCCCAATTACCAAATGGCTGTTGGATGCTCAAAAAGTGAGGTAACGAGGCCTACCCTAGCTTCACAGGTCAACCCTAAAGATTCGAGTACTCTCGGAAAGGACGCCACATGCCGTGAGACTGTCCCCGGCCTAGCACCTTCTATTGCCTTCCTCAAACCCCATTTTAGATGGCGAAGATGGTGGATTTAGGTGTCCTATTAAGTCTAATATGTTATTACTCCTATGGACTAAGTATTTTAAGGTGTTTAAGAGTGTTTAGGTGACTTTTAGTTGCCTAAAACTAGTGAAATAAGCCCAAAACCGAAACTTTATCCAGCCATGAAAGTGTTCTTAAGCCATGTGATTATAACATTTAAACATGTAAGAAACTTCAGATAAACTTGCTGAATTGAAATGTTGTTTCTACACCATGAGATGATAGCATTTAAAACATGTAAGAAACTTGAAAGATACTTGTTGAAAAGAGATTGTGCCCCTACACCATATACATGCCCCAAATGTACTTCAAACTTAAATGATTGCAGATGCTTTAAAAGACAAGATAATTGCAAATTAAAGAGATTACTTTTAAACCATCCTCATTCATCCGTGTGTATATTGCATTAAGAGATGAGCTATGAAAAAAAACTTGAAGAAACTTAAAGAATGTAAACAAAATTATGCCTCAAGGGCTTAAGCTAAGATCTAGTATGTGAATGTGAAATCTACTTCTAGAATATTTTAACCATATGAGCATAAGCAAATCAACAACACATAACTAATCTAGCCATACTCTATTGGGGGTTGGCTTAGCCAACTACTCATCCAAGATGTAGGCAACCATGAGATATAACTTGAAATGGAAAGCAAAACACAAACTACTCACAATGGCACAAGGTGGAGGCAAGCCTACCTTTGTTGTGCCAAAGAGGGTTGAAATGTAAAAGAGCAAACAACTACTAACACAAGACTAGCCACACGACCTCGTTCTAATGACAAGTGGGGCAAAAGAATAACAAATTGCTGAAAATTTAAACTATGCCCTAGCCTCACGATTTTGGGGGGTTGGCCGTGCCAATCTTTCACCCAAGTTGCATGCAAAAATAATTTACAATACAAGAAATTAGATAGAAGAATGCAAGTCTCAAGGGAACTTCCCGAGGGCTTGCTACAATGGTAGAAAGATGTAGAAGAAATGAGAGATTCGTTACCCACTCAAAGGAGGAACTTTTGGAGTGTTGTGTGACCGAATATGGGCAGTATAACCCCTTGACCTAGTAAGCACCTGCAAAAACCAGCAAGCTATTGCTTGCTGTAAATGTTGTACAACACAAAAAAAGGGTTAAGAAAAATTTCTGTTTTTTAGGCAGAAATTTTTCACATAAAATTTCCAAGTGAAAATTGATTTCAAATGACCTATCTATGATGGTTAGCAAACTGAAATATGAGATGAAATGAACAGAAAATCAGATTAGAAAAGAGATGGAGTTTAAGTAGGCCTTGAGGGTAGACTCCTCCTTGAGGCTATCCCAACAACACCCAAAGAGGTAAACCTGCAAACTTGAAGCAAAACGTGAGGTACATGAATAGATAATATGGTTGAATGAGCTAACAACATAAACTACTTTACATCACTAGCCACCCAACATATTTAGATCAATCAATAATACTATTGTTTAACCTACCCAAATAAACTACTTTACTCAAGAAATCTACTCCATACAACACAAGATGCAAAATCTACAACATCATCTCATGTGCAAGAAGAAACAAGACTACTCTTTGTTGCTTCAAATTCTCCAAAGCTTCTCTATTAATCCAAAAGGAGAGTCTTGCAGCAACAAGTTGCTCCAACACTCTCAAGAGCAAAATGGGTGGATGCAAGATGAACAAGAGAGAGAGAGATGGGGCGAAAATCCAATAGCATAACACTAGCTCAAGATATGGTGAAAAAATGAGTGAGGGAGGGGTTGTATTTATACCCAAAGAGGCAAAATGACCCCTCCTAGAACAAAGCCAAGTGTCACATCCAAGCCACAAGAGGGAATCCCAAGGAGAGGGGTGCACCATCTAGTGTTTTGGCATGGATAGGTGAGGTGAATGGGCCAGTTGTAGTGTGGGACCAAGAAAAGGAGTGAGGTGGTAGGCTAGGAAGGGCACATTTCTAAAGGGAGGGGCCCAGAACTCAATCAAATGATATTTCAAAGGTTTCCACATGAGGGGGGGGCGTAAATCCCCCTAGGGGGCGTGAGGGTATGAGCAAATGAGTGGGTAAGGGGGTGTGTAAAGGTTAGGAGGTGGGTTGGGTAGGTTAGGAATCATCTCTCTTTCCTTTATTCATCTTAACTTTACCCCATGAGCTTAAAATTACAAAAATGACATTTTAGCTATGTCATGACTTAGCAATTAAAATTGTTGTTTTGACTGACTGAGACTCCTGGTGGACAAACACTTAGCAAAAGTTGTCCGACTGAGCTGAAACTTGGTCCAAGGGTGTAGGGGGTGTCTTTCCATTTCTTTTGAGCACAAATACCCCTAGCAAAAGCCCAAGGACCTAGTTTTTACAATATTTCCTCAAAAACAATTAATTAATTAAATAATTAAACTTCTAGCCTTAGGAAAATTTAATTAAATTTAATTAATTAAAAAAAACCTATCTAGACTCGATGGAATTCCGCGAAACTTTCCGCGAAACTTTCTCAGATGTCATTTATGGTCATTTGCATCATTCCTAAACAATAGTTACCAGAGGATAACTCCATTAGTACGCCCTTCACTACTTTGAAGGAATTATTGCTGGTGTGATGAAAAAACTCAAGGGAAATTAATAAGGCTAAAAAGCCCAATTAATAACCTGAGGATAAAAAACGCTCGATGAAAGGAACTCTCCTAATGAATAAATCCCAAGGTAATTGACCTAACTATGACCCATCCAGACCTATTACATTAATAACCCACGCAGGGGTGCGGAAATTTTGTTTACATAAATGTGTGTTGGAGGCATAAATTGCCCAGTAGAACCAAATAATCTTCAACATATTAGCATCTGATGATGCATCTCTTCATGGCACATGGAGTTGACCACCTAGTTGAATAGGTGGTCAACGGGTCCCCCTTTTCTTATAGAGAAGCATTTCATTTCTTTCTCGGGGGATCCCTAGGAGAAGCATCTGGAAGGTCTATATATAGGCTTTTTACCTTTTTAGCCAACAACAATCCCTCTAGGCCTTTAGCCCCTTCTCCCCATGGAATGAGGGACAACCCCTTCTTGGGTCAATACACCCTAAAATCCCAAGAGACAAGGAAATGGGGGGTTTTAGGTGATGGAAAGTGGTAAGTATGGCTGGGAATGGTACAATGGCTCTTCAAGGGAGTTCCTAGTAGCAAACTCATTCCCGAGGGAGACCACTTACTAGGGCACAATGTCAACCACCAAGGTGAAATGGGGAAAAAGGCATAATGTCCAAGCATATGTCATGAAATCTAAAGCAATCTAAGATACAACATACTCAAAATGCCTCAAATATTGAAATGACACTCACCATAATACCTGACTTGTACCTCATGGAGCAAGGCCCAGTGCCTTTCAGAAGCCAGTTGGTGTGGTGGATGCGCTGACAAATGGATCAAAAGTGGTGACGGAGCGGGCTTCTATATGTCCAAGTGGACACTGTTGGTCATGTAGTCTCTCGACACTCCATATCTGCAACATGAGGGCCTCGAGACACGATCTCCTTAGTTATCCCACAAAATGGGGATATCAGTCTATACTTTGCTTTTCCTTATTATTATTTACTTCCAAGTACCATCATTTTCTTTAAGTCTATATCATTTGTGTTGAAGTACTTTATCTCTCTCACAAACAATTTCCTTTATTGTGTCATATAGGCTGCTAAAATAGATTTACTCGTATTTTCTCTTGCTCTCCATAAACTCCTAGATTTTCCTTTTTGTATTTAGCTTACTTAGCCTCAGTTAATTTTTAGGGACTACCCCTTGGCTTCACTAGTAGTTGGCCTAGATGGAGGAGTCGAGGATCAGGTGACAACACCTTGACTTGAGACTTTCCCCCAAGAACACACCCAATGGATTGAAGATTTCTTCCATGTGACCCGATGTGTGTATAAGGAGACAACATTAAGTATGCTCAACCATTTTGAGTTGTTGCAGTTTATGTGTCCTCGAGAACCAGAAATGGCCCAATGGTAAATAAAAAATGGCAGGAAACAGGTTTCAGCTTTAAGAAACTGAAACATTTGGGGTCCATTATGGGTGAATACTTGTGTTAATCGCTTATGGAAAGTGCTGGGAAATGAGTAAACTGTTGAAGACAGGAAGGAAATCGGAAATGTTCTGCCATCCTCCATCCAAAGAATTTTCTTTGTTGAGTTTGATTAGGGTATTCTCACTGATGAGAAAATGTTAGATTAGTTTAGAGTTGGTCTAAATTTGTTTTGTAGGAAAACTGGGAAAAAAGTGTAAAAGCAGTAGTTTTAGGATAGAGACTTTTCCCAAAGACTTTTGGCAATCTCTAGGGCACAAGGAAGCCACCTAATTTCAGAGTCAAATGTCCCAGCAGAAGTCCAAGTTGGCAATGGTTTCTAGTATGAGACCCATCCTGGGCCTACTGGAAACAATATTCAGAACACATGGGCAGTGGAGGATTCCACCATCCACCATGGTCATTGAATGTGGTAACCATGATTTTTTCAGGAAACACCATTATTGACAATCATTTTGTTTCGTTTAGTAAAAAGATCTGCAATATCTGCAGCCAAGGTTGTCAAAATCACTGTGATTAAAGCTGCACTGATGGTTCTATAGCCTTGGCTGTACAAATTACAACAGCTTCTGGTACCTCTTGTAAATTTCACGTATGATTGTCAAGACTCAATACAAATATTAGGCTATAATTGTTCTGTAAATTAAAGTTCTTAGTCTCATTCTAATTACCATCGTAGAACAACAACAACCATAGCTATAGATCTTGTGATGAAAGGAAATGCAAGATTACTTGTCTGATTTGAAACTGCTTTGAATAATATGTAACTTTGAACAGGAATCGGGATTACAATTGTGCTCTATTCTGGGCAGCCAAATCTCATGGCCTAGATTTTGACCAGTGTGTTGATCATTTAACCAATGAACACTAGTATTCAGATGTGTTTATAGACTTGTAACTACTTTCTGCAAAAAGTTAAGTGCCAAATTGATGTCTTTGAAGAAAATTAGAAAGTTAGGTCTAACTTTTCTTTAAAAAGCACATGTGAAGGTTAAAATGACCCTAAGATGGCCATGAAATTGTCAAATTGCAACCTTGATTGTATC
This sequence comes from Picea mariana, assembly GCA_032191745.1. NCBI lineage: Eukaryota > Viridiplantae > Streptophyta > Pinopsida > Pinales > Pinaceae > Picea > Picea mariana. The sequence continues at coordinate 8,445 of JASDQU010348902.1, forward strand.
TCACTAGTGTATTATATGTTTGATTGAATAAACATTAGCATTTACCTTGCATTCTCTAATTTTTTTTCCACTTTAAGAACATATTGTAGAGTTTTTGTTTTATGAAAAGCCGATTATAATGTTCTTCCTGTAAGGACATTGAAGAGACGTAGGACTATTGATGAGCTTCCTGGTAAAAAATACATTAGGCTTGACTAGAAGTGTCATTTCATGCAAAAAGGTGACAATGATACAAAGGCCAAGCAAAGTGGAAACTGCTAAATCATGTTGTAAAGAATAGCGGTTGTTGAATAAATGTATATAACTATATGATATGGACTCCAGAAATATGATACAAAGGCCAAGCCATAGGAAACTGCTAAAATCGTGTTGAGGAGAATTACGGTAGTTATATAAATGTATATAACTACATGGTATGAACTCTAGACATGTGTCCAATTCTGCACCTAATGTCTATGTCCTTTTGCAGTTCACATCATTGAGAGCAAAAAATTTACGTGCATCTGACATCAATGGCTTCTCTGATCCGTAAGTTTCAGTTGCCTGCTTTATGTGGTCATTCTGTGAAATATGAACTGTTAAGAATATGGGGTCGGCTGTTATGTTGGTTCACTTCTCTACTTTATTTTGATATTACTGGAATGGATTAGTTGGACACCTAGTGACTCCATCATTTTCTCTGTTATTTTATGCAGGTATTTATCCTTCATTGGACCAAATTTAGTTCAACGTTTTCATTCTAAAGTAAAGTACCAAACGCTTAATCCTGTTTGGAATCCACTGAAGGTAGTTATCAACTTCTCTATAATTCATATACATCACCATACAAATTTCATCATAATAGATTTGTCTTTCTTTTGATTATGCCTACAGTATGGTTGTAAAGTTTAATGAGTAAAATGGCAGATCTTCCTTTTCAGATTATTGCATGACATTACCTGATGATATTCTCAACATATAGGATAATAGCATGTCATATTGTCGACTCACATTGTAACTAAATGTCTTCAGTTTTTCAAGATGTTTTGCCAATTATGTTGAATTCGAGCATTGCTAAACTTCAAGTTGAAAGGAGTCCAGGCATATAGGCTTTAACATAATGGGGACCAAATGAAGCTTTGGCCACTACTGTCCGCACAATTTCTTTTTACCAACATTCCTATGTCTAGTGAGTAGTTCCAAATATCCTATGTTTCTCTAAGTTTTGGGGAAGGAGTATGAGTTTTGGGAATGGCTGGAGAGAACCCCAACTTTAAGGTCACAGCTTAGTGACGACATCCTATTTCTTTTTAATTAAAATTTTTAATATTTTATAATATATCTAAAAATTATAATATATTGGTGGTTGGAGGGAAGCAGGGCTGTTTGGGATTTAGCTTGCTACCCCATTTGGAGTTGAAAGGTTCAAGATTCATGTGTAGCAGAGCTGTCCTGTTTTCTATCTCATAGATTGAGTAGAAGGGCATCTTTCTCTGGGATGATTAGTGGGATTCAGTCTCTCGTTCTTGGAGGGAGTGGTATGCTCTTGCTCAAGAGTATGGTCTCCTTGCTTTTATTCGTCCTTTGATTATGGAGTTACAAGGGCTTATCGCAAACATTGAGTTGTATAAATTGAGCATTGGAATGCCTGGGCCATTTTGGAGAGATTGGAGTTAGCGTTTTGGTTGGCTTCTTTAGCAATATGATTCTCGTCATCTATATTTTGTTCTTCATCGGAGGCATCCATTATCCTCAGTCCTAAATGCTCGTTGGATATCCACAGATTTAGAGGATAAATGGATTCGTTAGTTGCATAGTGTTTGGTTGTATTGTCTTTCTTATAAGTTAAGAGTTTTTGCATGGTTGGTGATTTATTAAGGGATTCCATGTTGAAAAAATCTCACTATCCCCATCACCTAGGTACTTTACTACCTTGTGTTTTTCCTTGTTGATAAATAAATTACAACACATAATAAAATATACTGGTTGGAAACAAAACAGTGGAAACAAAAACTAGAAACCAAACTTCACACAACACATAAATTTTTCCCTTCAAATCAGCCTTTCATTAGAAAATGACTCCAAGCCTACAAGGGCTCCCTTACTGGGAAAATGGCCCACTAAGGAAAAACACAAACACAAAAAACCTGGCAACTCAAGCCCTTAAGAAACCCTCTACCTAATCTGTCCCCACCCTGTCCAGCCTGTACAACACGTATGTATGGACCTTGTGCCTTTGCACTGCTTGTATGTACGCACCCTCGACCACTGGTTTGGCGCGTATGTACTTGCCCTGGACTCCCTTCTGGTGCATATGTATGTGCCTTAGACTTGTCCAATGCATATGTACGTGCCCTGAGCTATTTGCTCGATGCGTACGATGTTGCTCTGTAGATCTGTATGTCTTGTACCTGCGGTTGTACCTGTTCTTGCTATTGGACTACCTAGAAATGTGTCCTTCGATTTTTGGCTATTGGTTTTTCTCCTCTCGCTGCACTCCTTGCACTTCCCTCCTTTGGACTTGATCTCTAGATGAATCATGAAAGTCCTTCTTCACCTTTGTTGAGATCCCCTTGAATCACAGTCCTTTGTGACTCCAACACATGAGACAAATTTCTTCTTTGCTCCTATGTGAATTGATCCCCTTGAGTCATAGTCCTTCGTGACTCAAGCACTTGAGAAAAAGTCCTTCTTTTCTCTCAAGTGGATATCTTTCTCCTTCACCTAGCCTTACTTTTATAATCTTGAGTTATGACCGAATAAAACATAACCCTAATCTCCAAAGTGATTAATGGTAGAGATTATATCTCACCTCACTTGAGATCAATGGCTAAGATTCATTTAATTCACTAATGCTAATAAATTTAACATTTCATAAATTAAACTCACTTAATTATCAAAGCATTTTACTTTAATAATTCCTTTAATTAAATTACATTACTAAGGTTCAAGGCTTTGGATGACTTCCACACGTCTAGACACTTAGACCTGTGTGGAAGTACCTGTCCAATGCTACAAACATCAACTCTCTCTCTTAGCGAGTAAGGTACTTCTTGAAGAGAAACCTGGAACTGGTTGTCCCTTCAGTCCTAGCACAATGTCCGACACATCATCCTTCCCCATGGCATCCCCCCAAACCTGTTGGTCTGTTGCTTCCTAAACAATGGAAGACTCGGAATCAATGATGCTACTTGTTATCGCACAGTTTGTAGGATAGGTTTAGTAGCTTGGAAGTAAGACTCAAACTGGCGTAACAGGAGCTTTCCCCACCCACTGTCACCTCGATGGNCCAAGGGAGACGTCCCTAGTAATCTGGGGTTCTGAAGGAAAAGGATCAAGGGTTTAAGGCTCAAAGGTTAAGGTAAGCTTTCCCTTCACAGATTACTGCCAAATGGATAGTCAAAGGGAAGATATTCCACTGAAAGGGCACCTGTTTGCGAGACAAGGCAAATGATAAAACTAAAATATGCCACAGTGGTTAGTACTTCAAAATATTAATGACTATCTTTAATGCATATGAGCAATAATAAATGTAATTATTGACGAAGTCAATGATTGCAATTAAAGCTTATGGTTTATAATATCTCTTCTTCAATAAATACAAAATGATACTTGCATTCAATGTATAAAATCAATCTTTATAATATCACAATGCAGTAAATGTGCTCATACATAAATATTGTTCCTGCGTCACTATGCTACAAAGGTGACGTCAGCCCTAGTTCTAGGTTAGTTTTAAGAGGCAAAGAGGTGGACGTCTTGCAAATTTAGTCAATGAAAGCAATCTACACATCAATGCCAAATGCTAGATAGCAAGGTCACAACGTTTTATACCAATAAAGGGATCAAAACAGGTGTGA
>JASDQU010348904.1:0-10146 GCA_032191745.1 Picea mariana
TGATGAGACATCTCTTGCTTCCGACCTGATGGTTGTGACATAAAGCAAGATGATGTGATATGACTAGTACTGTGCTTCCAGTTGGATAGCTGTGACGTAAAGCCAGTCTAGTATTTTGCTTCCAACCTGATGGTTGTGACGTAAAGCAGGACGAGTACCTTGCTTCCAACCTGATGGTTGTGAAGTAAAGCAATATGATGTGTGACTAGTTCTATGCTTCCGGCTGTATAGCTGCGATGTAAAGCAAGTCTAGTTCCCTGCTTTCGACCTGATGGTTGTGACATAAAGCAGGATGTGTACTTTGCTTCCGACTTGATGGTTGTGACGTAAAGCAAGATGATATGATGATACTAGCACTGAGCTTCCAACTGGATAGTTGTGACGTAAATCCAGTCTAGTATCCTGCTTCCGACTTGATGGTTGTGATGTAAAGCAGGACGAGTATCTTTCTTCCATATTGAGTGCTGTTACGTAAAGAAAGACGATGAGATGAGATTAGTACTGTGCTTCCAGCTTGATAGTTGTGACGTAAAGCCAGTCTAGTATCTTCCTTCCAGCTTGAGTGCTGTGACGTAAAGCAAGATATTGAGATGAGACAAGTACTGAGCTTCCAACTTGACAGCTGTGACGTAAAGCCAGTCTTGTATTATGATGAGCCAGCCTTGTGCTGTGATGATGATGATGTATCAATTTTTATACTAATACATATTGATGCTGATGATGATGGCATTCCTTTGAGAATGACGATGCCGCTGATGAAGAAAACTTCTGATGATTTATAGATACGCCAATCAATGTTCCAAGATGATATTGATGATGCTGTCCTCTCACCCACTTGATGCTGTTGATGATGTTGTCCTCTCTCTCTCTCTCTCGCATGATGCTGCTGAAGAATACCCTTCTTGTTAAGGGGGGGTGTTGAAATAATGTAACTATAAAGAGATTTCTTATTATTATTTGATATATTATATCATGTCAACTATTGTAATAGGACCAAATCCCCTTTTGTGGATTGGTCAAATGATAATTATAATAGGCAGAATAAGAAGTCGGCCCCAACAGATATTTAAAAGGCCCCAAAATATAATTAAGGTGGTTATAACCACCCAGTTGGAGAAGTCGGCCCTGCCAGTGAAGAGACACTTCACACGTGCCAGTCTAATATAAATAAGGAGGCCAACGCCTCACTTAGACACACAACTCACTTGCTCATTTCGTGAGACAAGTTTTGGATCTACAGTTAGAGAAGAAGGAGAGAGAGTGGTGCATATCTGGGAGAGGACTTTCTGTATTAGTTTAAGAGATCTCTTGGCATTGTATTGGCTATCTATATTAAGGAAGTTTTGCTGGGTTTTCTTCCCCTAGAGGGTTTCCCAGGATAAATGTTGTGTCTCTTGTGATTGTGTATTTCTCAGTGATCTTGGATTATGCTATTGTTATCTAATGAAATGCAAAGAACTATAATAATGGCTTAAACATTAACACTGCTCATACTTGTGCTTGTAGAAATATCGCACATAATGTCCTCCTTGTTACAATAATGAGTTACAAACAACATCTTTCTTTGGATATTTCTCAACACTTTGTGAATTCCCTTCATTAGAATTAGATTGCTTTGGTTTCATCCCTTGAACTATCTTCTTATTTATTTTCACAATAAGCACTTGATAAAAATTCTTATTTATGAACTAATTTGGATGTTGATTTTCATTGAGTAACATTCCACCAAGCTCTCAAGTGTAACAACTCCGATCTTTCTTGAAACATTTATGAGGGTCACAAAATGTTGAAACAATTTAGTCAACCCATTGATTATCAAAGCAACCAAATCCATTGGATCCATAATATTACAAACAACAACTAGTGGTTGTACACATCATGTATGTGGGTCATTTAATCAACACTATTCTCATTGTTACCAAGCTTCAAAACATACAATTGGTTGTACTCTTGACTTAATCACAATCTCACATAGATTCTGCAACATGGTCCATATATCATGTGAACTCTTTAGGTCCCTATTTTGCGAAATGATATGATCAACCAAAATAGAATTGATCATGTATTACACATTCTCATCACGAGCCTCAAACTTCACCATTTCAAGTGCATTAGTAGTACAAGGGATTCACCTTGTTGACCAATATCTTATCATGTTCATTCATAAAGGGGGTTTTAAAATTGTGAAAAATAGAGTCAATATATTGTAAGTATTAGGCGTGCGGGGGGGTTGGGATGTGGGTTACAAGGGGGTTTATAGGTATTGGGGGTATAAAAAGGGGTACTTGGTAAAAATAGGGGATATATAGTAAAAATAAGGGTTTTTTATTATTGAAAATATGTATTGGGCGGAGAGTTCAACAAAAGGAATTTGGAGAATGAATGCTTGTGCTATGCCACAAGTTCACTGAGTGCAGACCTCGTGATTAGTAGGAGAAATTTCTTTGCCCATACAAATTCAACAACTTATTATTCATCAACACACTATGCATATGAAATTTTTGGCATTTTCTCAATAAGGATTTAACCACTTGTACTATTCATACGAGATTATTATTAATCTCATCCAAATAAAGATTCCTTAACATAATTCAAACATTAATAGTGGGATTCATCGAATCACATGACATATCACAAACAAAAAAAATTACATACAAAGATGAATATGCACTTATAAATTAACCATAAATATCAATCAATTCGCTACTTGAGGTTACTCGTTGATGTGCATTATTTAATTAAGCAACTAACTGACCTCAACTTACTATCAGAGAATTATTTGTATTTAGGGATTGTCTCTTTCTCTCTTTATCCCTTGATATGTCTTTATCCTGATGATGGAATAAACTTTGTAGTTCGAAATGTTCGTATAGATTATGAAAAATTCACACAGGTCTCGATATAATCTCTTCAAAGACTTATACGTAATCGAACGAATTATGCCAAAATGGTTACAAAGGAGGAATTCACCACTCAATTGAAGAAAATAACTATGGATGGAACCACCAAGCTAGACAATGGCACCACTAGGGTTAAAGAAACTCATACATGGCTCCAATCCTATTGGCCCAACCCATTGTTCTCATGAATCAACCAATATGCTCACTATAGAGAACTCCACCTCATCCAATAGTACAACTCTCTTCCACTATGCTACACATCACAAGGGAACATCATTTCTTTTTGTGCTCAATAAAGTAGGAAAAAAGAGATCAAACTATTGCTTTCTTTCTAGGAATAAACTGGAAGAGAAACACTTAGACACAAAACAATGAATGAACAATAATATCAAAGTTGTAGGTTTGATGTTGTTTGCTTAAGATATTGTGGATTGAAGAGTTTGAGAGACCTATTCAAGAAAGACAATACTAGTATAATATTAAAACAGAAAGAAAAAATGGCACATATACATAATACACATAGATATTTACCCCAAAAACCCTTAATCATGAAAAGCAACAAACTCAAAGCCACACATGTTTCTCATTGTATTAACTTAATTGTTCATCATACAATATTTAGGTATTTTGCATCATCAATTAACCATAATCCACCAAGTGGTATTAGATTATAATGGATATGAGACTATGGGATGAAACTAACCCCAAAACCCATAAATACACCAATAACAACCTCCAAAACATAAGGAGCCACTTTTTTAAAAACACGTTGGGATGTACAATCTATACTTGCAAAGAATACAACACTTCCAACATGGACATTGCAACCATGGTTCTCCTTTAATATCCAACCCATTTCCTCACGTTTTTAGCAACAAATCCATAACTTCCACAAGCTCTTACCAACCACATAATTATGGGATTCTCTTGTAATTTGTAGGGATACCAAACATGGGTTCACATAGGTGTTGACGTGGGAAAAAAATGCCCCATGCCAACATGGGGGAGGATTGGAGGATGAAGGGTCCCATTTGGACCTACTCTTGTTTGCTATGGCAATATCCATCGATATGCGAGCCTGATTTCCACTGACTAAATGGATTTCTCTTCGAAGAAAGACTTACTCATTTTAATTGGACTACATCCTAAATGCAATCCTATTCTACTATGCAAATGCAACCATATTCTAACAGTAACAAAGATAAATTGTAGGCATATAATTCTACTTATGGAAACAAAAAGATTTCATATTTGTCAATAAGAAACCATACTAGCATATCTCTACACATATAGATGACAATGAGTATGTCCCTAAAATAGAGTTCATAATCCATTCATAATCATTTCCTATAGAGCCGATTGACAAAAGCAACAAATTAATAACATCTGCAGAAAACAATCAACAATCGTGCACAATTGCATAAACTGACCATGAATTAATTTCCCCTATATTTGATATTTAGAAAGAGTTCCTCAGATAGAGGTACAAGAAAAATCCAAGATATTTCAAATTCATTCTTAAGCCTGTTAAAGAATTATACAAGACCCAATTCTAGGTTGTCCAACCCCCCATTCCTTGACTGGGGCAAAATTGCATTCATAGTGTTTTTCCAATCACTACCCTTGAAACCTGTTGACCAAAATTTGGTCTTCTATATTTTCCCACTCCTTGGATTCATAAAATCCTTGATATCAAAAGAAGAAAATTTTTGAACTTTTACAAGTTCATTCTGCATCCCTCAGTCTCAACTTCGCCATGCATTTTTCGGATCAGAAATCCGTTTCCGTATGCTTAAGTTATTAAAGATTTGGTCCAGAGATCCAATTTTGCAGAACCTTTCTAAGTATTATGTTCTTCTATCTTTTTTTGAATTTTGGCTAAGTATTCTCATCACTTATTTCCCTCACCTTCCATCTCCGTACTTAACCTTTTTTTTTTATCTTTTCACTACTCTTCTCCATATGCTCCACTAGTCTCTACACTTAGACGTTTTTGGGACTCTTCCTTCATCTCCTCATTGGGTTCATGGGTTGGCGTACTCATACATTCCCTTATCTTCACACACTCCCTCACTTGCCAACCCGCTATCTACATATTACACTCTCTACCTTCGAACTTGTAGGTTCACGGGTTGGCAGTCCTTCATTTCCACCCACTTGCTTATCTCATAAATCCATTTTAACACTTGGCCTTTTTTTTCTGTTTCACAGGTTCGAGCCCTCATCCTTCCCTTTTCAATAGCCTTCACATTGCACTTCAACTTCTACATTCTACAGTTCGACCATCACTTAACTTTTATTCTCATTGAGGATCCTGGGTTCCCAAATGTCCCATTCTTCTAATGCTCGCGAGTCTGATTGATCGCCCTTCTATACTTAGTTTCTTTGGATCACTCATCCAACCGTGGGTTCATGGGTTGGCAAGTTCACAGAAATTTCATGGTTAGCTTTACTCACCTCCCTTCCTTCATCCCTGGGAACCCGCAAACCCTCCAACCTGCCTCTCCCTCATCCCCTCTTGTCCCATCTCCCATACTTAGCCAAATTTTCAAAGTTATTCCAAGGCATGAAAACCAATGAATGAGAATATGACACATGGAAATGAATGAGGTCATGACATATGACAACCAACCACGTGGTGACACGTGGAAAATGTTAATTGGTTACACATGGCAGTGACATGGCAACCAATCAAATGATGACACATGGTAAGATGAGAATTATGACACATGGCAACAAACCATGTGATGACATGTGGCGATGATGTGGACCATTCCCGTGATGAAATGTGGGCATGACTCATTGATGACATGGCATAAGGTGGACGATGACGGGATTCCAAAATATTATTATTTTATTCGACAATTTTCTAAGGGTCGAATCCTCCAAGCTCCATAATTTCTTCTCTTCTCATGTTTCTTGCTAAGTGTATCAAACACTTAGTGTTATATATCATGAAGAATATAATATCCCAATGCATGTGGGATAGAATTTTAAACCAAAAATTCGAATTTTATGAAGGGAAGCACGAAATTCATCCAAGGGCTCACATTTGCCCATCAATTTTGATCAACGATCACTAAGCATTGATCTTGCGGAGGCCATAACTTGAGCTCCAGGTGTCAGAATCACGCAAAATTTATACCATTGGAAAGGTATTTCGACCTAAACTGTGGTGGTATATGTTTCAAGTGCTGAAATTTGATACATTTTTCTCAGAAATTAAAATATCAGTAAGTTGCATTTTTAATGGGCCTACGTGACAACTCAACTTCACGACCTCATATCTTGAAATCCGGGTGACACTTTTGCGCAAAATTTATAATGTTTGAAAGATAAGACAATGAATATCACATAAGAAGTTATTTACATGGATAAAAAATTGATTATCATTCCCAAAAAATTAAAACACAATCCTCCTATTTTAAATGGGAAATTAATTAAATTGTGAAAATAAAAGTTTATTTAAAAACTTTTATTAAAAAGGGAAAGGGATCCATTTTAGATATGTAAATATTGATGATATCATTTCATTAATGAGGAATTAGTGAGGCACTAATTAAATGGAATGTTTCAAGAAGAAACTTGTATGGGAATTTCAAGAGAGGAAGAAAACCCTAACTACTCAAATTGTTAGAAAATCTCTTCTTAAAAATATAAGAGAGGCTTTATCAAATGTTCCAATAATCATTATTGTGAGAGGGGCAGGGCAAAATATCAGAGGTATAAGAAGGTACAACCATGGATACAAAATCAAGCTTCTGATCAAAAGAAAGAAATCTTCATCTTCTCCATTCTTTCTATTCTTCTACACCACTTCTCATAGCTTTATGCTTGGAGTTGGGCACAAGGCTGAGTTGTTGAGTGTTTTTCTTGTATTCTTCTATAGAGTTTTCTTGTATGATAATGGAGTATTTGTAGCCACATACATGGCTGTCAAATTTTTGGTAATGAATAAAATTTCTCATTAATAAACTCCACAAAGAATTGCTTCGGGGTTGATCTTGACTGTATCTTATAACTTTGAGTTTTAAATATGAGATATTTGAGGATGACTTATCAATTTCTCTTTTTTTTTTTGTGTAGTTAGAGATATATATTAAAACCTTCTGGAGTAAAAACATTACAGCTGTCAGGGTGAACAATGAGATAGTGGCAACAACACCCATATGGGAAACCAATGCTGCCACATGTCCATACAGTTCACAAATGTCCAAACAGTTCACAATTGCAGTAAAAGGAGAGAAAAATGTCCTGTGAAAAGTTGTTGTGCTAAGTCTAGAAACTAAGGTGCCTCGTAGAGCTAGAACCCATAGAAATAAACCGTCTAAAGACATAAAAAAACCAAGAAAACCCGTGAACACCGATTTCATCCGGAGCTTGGGCCTGGCTTCAGTTCCTTCTGAGGATCATTCACAATGTCCATGGCTGGAGTCCTTGTGTCCGGAGTGGTGTGCAGGAGAGCGCATAGGAGAGTCTCCAAGTGCTCCTTACATTCATCTCTGTTCAGCAGCTTCGCCATGTCGCGCTTGAATTCAAAGACCGAGTTCTGGGTGATTTCCAGATAATTCTACAACTTCATAAACCCATCGCACCGAACACAAGAGGGCGGGGGCAGAAGAGGAGGTGAAAGAGGTGGTGGAACATCAGAAGAAGAGTGTGGGAAGGCGGAAGAAGGGAGAGGGGAGGAGGAATAAGTGAGGGGGGTAGTCAGGCTAGGGAGAGAGGATGGAGAGGGCATGCAGGAGGGAGGGTGGTGTATGGGCGGTGGTTCCGGGCTGAGCTTAGGTGTGAAGCTGAGGGAATTTCCCATGCTATCAAACCACTCCACTCTACATTCCCACAGGGAGGACAGAGGAGGGAGATCCAGAGTGGAGGCACGATCTGGAGTTTAAGGAAAGTTCTAAGTAGCTTTCCATCCTCGCCCCCATGAGTTATACCATGCTTCCCCTCGCTTAGATTTTCCTCTTTGCCTTGGCATCAGGAAGAAAAATAGGAGAGGAGGGATGGACAGGGCATGCAGGAGGGAGGGTGGTGTATGGGCGGTGGTTCCGGGCTGAGCTTAGGTGTGAAGCTGAGGGAATTTCCCATGCTATCAAACCACTCCACTCTACATTCCCACAGGGAGGACAGAGGAGGGAGATCCAGAGTGGAGGCACGATCTGGAGTTTAAGGAAAGTTCTAAGTAGCTTTCCATCCTCGCCCCCATGAGTTATACCATGCTTCCCCTCGCTTAGATTTTCCTCTTTGCCTTGGCATCAGGAAGAAAAATAGGAGAGGAGGGATGGACATGAACCATAGATGGAGAAAACTAGAGTCGAGGTTGTGAGGAGCTAGGGTCGAGGTGTGAAAATTAGCAGAAGAAACCAAAGGCGCGAAATAAAACCCATGGAGCTAGAGCTTGCGATGGGACTAGTTGGGAGGCCAATCCATCACATTAACTTCTTCTTCGTCCTAGATCACCATCACCATAACTAGAGCTGTGCGAGGGCGATAATGGGGGTACACAACTCTGAGAATTGAATGCATGGTGTTAAATGTTGGCATTGGAGGGTGAGAGTGCGGTGTGCAGTGGAAATACTTTGAGTGGATTGAGGCTAGGTGTCCTACCGCCTGTCGGAGGGTGTGATGTGCTCGGTGACACCCCATCTAGGGGACTTATGAATTTCTCTTTTATTACTAATTGCAGTACTCTATTAAAATTCTTTGAGATGATCAAATCATTTTCTCCTATTTCTCATGAAGAAGATATGGATGCGTTTATATACTATTAAGAAGATTGTGTGTGATGTTGATCACAATTTAATTATGATGTTGAAGCCCTCCTTCAATATTTTCTTATTGTAAAAAGACTTTTGCTGCACATAAAGATCATATTGGGTTATTGAAGAACCATTTTCATATAAATCCAAGCAATAAAATTTGGGGTTTGCTGCCTATCACTCTCCCTAATCCAAGATATTCAAAGATATATATTTTATTCAAAGAGGAGAACCACCTCTCTAAAAATGAAGGGGGACTAATGTGCTCATGAGGTTGTCGTTTCGGTCCTGATGAATTCAAGCGTCAACATTTTTGGCGAGCATATTGGGGACTAATTTGTTTTCAAGATATTTGAGGAACCATAAATATCCATGGCTCAAATTTTCTAGAAGAAGATTCAAGAAAATTGCTGCTTATTTTAAGCATGGCTCACCTTTTTTGTAATTTCAAAAAGAAATGAGAAGCACCAAATATTCGGGAGAATGAACTCCCTGGAAGTTCCATTGAAAAAATTCAAAATGAAGGGTTTTGTTCATGTCATAATGCTTATTTATATTCTTCATCAAGCCCATCAATGGCTTTGCAAGACTCAACAAAAGAGAGAAATACTCAAAGAAGGAGGCGATTTCATATTACCCCTTTAAATCTACCAGAAATAGACTTTCAAATGCCCAATATTCCTATTGAAATTTTTTCTACATTCTTTGGGGATGCTTCAAAAGATGCAAAGAAACACTTGATTAATTTTAAAGGTACATGTTATGATTTCAACCTCACTGAAGACAATGTTACATGTATATTATTCCTACAAACTCTACGAGAGGATGCTCTTGAATGGTATAGTTCATTAATGCCTAACTCCATTACTAGATGGGATGTGTTAGAAGTTTCATTTGCAGAAAAATTCATCCCAAAAGTGCATTCATATGTTTTTGCTGATGTTTTAAATGTTGCTTCCCACCCATCCTCTCCCATATGGAAGCAAGATAAAAAAGTCACCAATTTTAAGGAAGAATCTAATCAAAGAGTGGATGAAATTTCTAAGTCAAGTCATGTTGCTGAAAAGGAAGATGAAAATTCCAAATTACAATAAGAAAATTTCAGTCTCTTATATACTCCATATGAAGACATTTCGAGCAACAAATTCGAAAATGAAATTGAGGAGCCTCCACCAAATACACAAGAATATTTCAACCTTGTAATAGATGATGAAACATCACAAAACAACTTATAGCAAGAAGAATTGATGGAATAAATCAATCTTGATAAGAATGATGAACAAGATCACCTTTACAAGAAAGAAGAATATTTTCAAGAGATTTTTGATGAATCAAGAACCTTGGAATTGGTTGTAAATAAAGAAAAGGATGAATGCATTCTTATGTCGAAAAATCCTCAGCCAATTATTGATTTTATTGAATTATGGTTCCAGAGCATTGTTGGCCAAACAACACAATCAAATCTTCACCATACTTGGTATAAT
>JASDQU010348905.1:7272-19554 GCA_032191745.1 Picea mariana
CAATCTGAATCTGATGGTATCCTAAAAATTTGTCTGTAAAAGAATATACTTCCTGGCCTACCACATTATCTAACACTTCGTCAATGAATGGCGTAGGGAAGGGATCATGAAAACAGGAATCATTCAGCTTCCTAAGATCTAGAAAGATCTTGATTTCTCCTATCTTTTCGTTCTGTACCACCATAGGGTTAATCCACTCCGACTCTTCCACAGGTTCTATAATCCCTGCTTCCATCATTCTGTCGAGCTCAATATCAACTTTCTCTTTGTACTTAGGGTTCAGTCTGTAGAGTCTTTATTTGACTGGTCTTGCATCTGGCTCCAAAGGGATCCTAATATCTCCCATAGGCCCTTTAATGCCCTTCATATCAGTGAACTTGGTTGGAAACAAGTCCTGATATTCATGCAGTAATTTTGTGATCTTGTCAATGGTAGAAGAATCCCAATAATATCCAACATTAGCAAGCTTCGGGGTCTGTTCTGTTCCAATATTGACCTTATTAATCTTGAGTGGTTGTCCAATGAATGATAACTCAACTCCTGGTCCTTCCAAATATCTTTGGCCTTCTATTTCTGCAATGTTCACCTTTCTTGGATCATCATCATCAGCAACATTGATGTTGTAACAACCTTGCAGTTTCTTTAGACGCACAGTCCATTCGTCCTCTTCTTGTTCCAAAGGAAGTCTAGATGCCTCCTCAAATAATTTCTGTCACACAATTTGTAATGCTTGATCTACTGAGGGATATTGAATTTCAAATAAGAAGGTGTTTATGAAATTCTGAGTCATACCTTTCCAATCTATAGTTATGAGGAATAGCTCTACTTGAAGGTACCAGTTGATAGGTGTCATGTCTAGTGTATTGATGAATTTTTGTACCCACTATTCTTGAGGAACGTTGCTCTAGGATTTCTCACAGCTTCGCACATGATCCTTTGGGCAACTACAATCTATGTATCAAACTTCAAAACCTTCTACTTGTACTGAGAACCATACTGTCATCAAGGTATGACATTGTACCTAGTCTTTAATGTTGTTTTTGTGTGTCCCCCACCATCCTGTTGGGGTTTCTTTCAGGGCCTCATGCATTACCAACAATATTTGTTGCATTGGTACACTTTCCTCAAAGTTCGACAAGAAGGTTTCTAAAGGATTTAAACCATCAAAGGTGGGTAAGTTAGTTACTATTGTGCCGATCCAACGAACTTCTCTGGTTAATCTACCACATCTTCTTGTAGATACTTCGTACATCTTATTCTTCCAGTTCTCCAGTGCTTCTTCTGAGTTTGATGAACATGTGTTGTCACTTCCCCAGCTTAAGTTTCGATCGGCCGTAGGATTAATGTAATCCTGTTGTATGGCTGTTAATTTCTATATGTTTTCCAGTTCATATGCGTGGTCTTCTTCTCTGATAGGTTCTGTGTATCACTGACCTTCATCTGGATCTAAAGGTGAAATGAACCTAAGTCCATCTCTTTCAAAAGTCATACGTATCTTCTTTAAATCAACCACAGTGGAATTATTGAAGGACTAATCAGATCCTAACAACGCAGGGTAAAGACAGTTGTCGTCAACTATCTCAATTACCTCAAAATATGAAAACGTTCTTACTTTGTCGATGTCCATATGGACATGCTCCAATTGTCTAAAGGGGCCGACATCTTGCTGATTGGCCATCCTGAAACTGATAGGGGAATAGATCAACTTCGGTTTTTCCATCAGTGCCCAAGTTTGCTTTGTCATGACATTGAACTCTGAACCTAAGTCAAGGACCACATAATCTATCTCATACTCTCCTATTTGAGCATTCAATTTTAATTCCTTATTGGTCCTTCTCTTATTACCGATTTGATGTACTGCCCTATTCAGTAAGGGGTCTATCTTTCCTAGCTCATACTATCTAATTAAAGTTTGTAGTTCTTGTACAGTGCTTTGATCCTAAATAAACTGAATACAAGTATATATAAATTCCATGAGCTTTCTTACCTCTTTTCCTTCTTTTGGCGAAGCAGACTGATCAAATTCTAGAGGCATTCCATATTCTCTCACTTCTGGTCTTGTCTTGATGAGGAACACTGGTCTCCTCTAAATTCTTTTGTTGCCTCATCAAACATTTGTCTTTCTTTCTTTGCATCAAACATTTGTGTCTCCTTTGTAGCTTTTTTTATTCCTGAGTCTTATGTAGTATTTCCTTGGATCAGTTTGTCTTCTCCTGTAACAACATCGCTTCTAGTGATAAAAATGAATCTAGGGTCTTCTCCACGAGGTTCAACATATATCAGTTGCACTTGTGGGTTCTGATGAGGTCCTCGTCTTTCCTGAAGCTTAGATAGCAGCACAGGACAATATTCTATAACATGTTCAAATGAGCTACGGTAGCTGCAAGTCATACAAGGGTCCTGCCAATCCCTTTCGAGGTGTCCTGGTTGTGTGCAGTTATAACAGATTATCTATCCTTGGGCTCAACCCATTCCTTCTCCTCGTCCTCTTCCTCTGAATCCACCACAAGGATTGAAGTTTCCTCTCCCAGGGGAGTTATATTTCATATTGTTTCCTTCTTGCTGTACTTCACCTTGAATTTTGTATATATCTCTTGACCTTTCATGCATGAGACCATAAACCCTACAATCCCTATAGTCATGTCCCATAGACTTAGAGAACGTGCAATGAAAATTTGTGGGTGTTTGAACATATTTTTGCATGTAATAGCACTCACCAGTACGATGCCTATTTTGACATACCTCACACCAAGGTAAGGTGACTTTATTCAAAGGACTCGGAGATCCAGAGGTCAAGTATTCATGGAATAGAGGAAAATTTTCCTTTTCATGGCCCTCTGATCTGCATCTGACACATCATATGTCTTCTCTTTTATCTTTTCCCTTATCCTTTTTCATATCTTCGACCTGCAAAGACAAACTAGTTAGCTGACTCAAGATCTAGCTCATACCTGAACTGGATTCTCCCATAGGGGATGATTCTAGCTTCATGGTGATATCCAGTGCCTCAGCCTGTGAAGCAATCATTTGATGCATCAGAGGAACTCTGATGTGTGTTAAGAGAGCAACGATGAACCATTCTTTTTTCTGTTCATTTGGAATCTGTCGACCTGTTAAAGTCTTGAATCTTTGATTGAATTTTGAAATGGGTTCGGCTACCTTCTCCTTGATCTCTTTCATCTTTGTGATACATTGTGACTCTAATTTGGGTTTCTTGAACTCTACAATCAATGCATTTTTTATCTCATTCAAGGGCTTAGGCAGTGCAAGTCCTTGGACAAGCTTCATATCCCAGCTCAGTGCGTGGTCCCTTAGGGTAGTGATAAACTATGTTCTTTTAACATCCTCGTCAATGACATTATTAATATTCCATATGGCTTCACACAGGAACCAGTGTTGATCAAGATCTTCTGATCCATTTCCCCTAAAGATAGGGAGTCTCATCTCATTTGCCATAGATATTCCTAGGTTTTCTGTCTGAGTATGTGGTGGACTACTAGTCATATTACTATGAATGGTCTAATAGCTCTGATTTCTTTGATTTCTTAATGTTGTTGAACCATTAGGAGTATTAATAGTACTTAATTCAATGGTTTGCACAGTTTTCGAAGTCTTTGTCTCATCCTGAATAAGCTCTTCAGCGTTCCCTTCCTCTGTCCCAGTAGGATCTGAATGTTCCTCGTATGTCAGGTCTGCCTCTTCTCCACTATAGAAACCCTCGTCCTCATAGTTATGCTTGAACAGGTTCACAATATGAACTTCTATGAACACTTTTCCATTGCATGTATGTCCATCCTTTGTGTCGCTGTCGCTCTCACTGTCCAAATTCCTAAAAATTAGCTTCTCCAAATCTGATCGATCTACTGTATCTTCAGGATGTTCTTTTCATGCAATAGCATATTGATTCTTAACTTCAGAAAATGATAAAATTTCCCTCTAGGTCCCTTGAAGAAATATCTCTCGGCTTGGATATATGACTCTACTCTATCAACAACAAACTCAATGATGTACCCTCTAATGGTGTTATCGAACTAGTGATCTACTGCTTGTGATACTGCGCTATCAACTCTCTTGACCTTCTTGATCAGCGTCGACGTCCAAACTACAGGAGGTCTAGGTCTAATCTCAAACTGGGTATATGCTAACCTAGCTAACCACTCCTATAGATCCTAATGGATTCCTCCAAAGAATATCTCATATATATTGGTAAAGATATATCTTCCCAACCAATCTTCTATACTAAGATTAGGGTTTTTATTCTCAGCTTCAGTGAAGTCCTTTTCTTGATCCTCTATTTACTTTTGAATCTTTGTATTTGATGGGAACCACCTTGAAATTCCCTCAAGAAGATTCATGTCCTGGCAAAGAAACCATTTGTTGGCATAGGGGCAGACCCAGGGTTCAGATCCAAGAGCGCACCAACAAGCCCTAACTACTGGTCCTTTCGACTACACCTACGAATCAGATGCAGTCTCACTCGAAGCAGCTATGGGGGGGTTGCAGGAAAAAAATGTCTAGAACCAAAGGGAATATCAAGTGGATACAATACTAGAACAATACAACATGCATACATCACTTATCATCATAGATATATTCCATGCATCTATCATATCTACCACAACAATGCAATAACAATATATCATGGAAAAATAACACAACATCAATCACACACACAAGACATATATATGTGGTTCACCCTCTCTCTAGGGCTATGTCCACATAACTATGCTTATAATATATTGAGGTAAAACATACAGTTCTTATCTAAGCTCTTAGATAGAAGATCTTCTTTCTTCTTCTCCCTTCCTCTCCCCTTCCTGCGCACCCAGCTGAAGACCTTACAATACTAGAAGGCTCTCACACTTAGCACTTCTCTCTCGTATGATAATAACCACTCCATACAACTGGATCAAGACTAGCAATAATGACAACATGCCAACCCAAGTCTTCTTGACCTTTATTTATAGATTTCAATAGCTCACTGACATCCTTAGGCCAAAACCTAGGTGTAAAAACCCTAGATACCAAAACCCTAGGTGTCTAAAACCCTAGGTCAACTTGACCCGTGTTTTCAGGGCTTTGCCATCCCCTCTTTCCTTCCTTCTCACGCGGTGCTCCAAAGCATCTGATGATGGATTCTTCCTCTTGCTGAGTTGTCCACAATCCTTCTTTCTTATTGATCTATCATCCTTGATCTCCTCATTCAACGACTTGCTTCCTTGGGCACTCCGTCTTTTATGCTCTTTTGATCGATTCGACCAAGTAACAATCATTGTGCCTTCTGCGAAGTTTGCATTTTGCCTTTTTTTCCTTGTTCTTCGCTTACTTCCATAACCAAGGGCCAACATACTACTTTGGGGTCGCTTGGTAGTCTGGCTCGATTCTCCCTGTTTGGGTGGTTCCATGGTGGTAAAGTTGTCATTAACCAATATCAGTCGCCTCTACAACCTCTGCAACCTTCACTCTCTGCTTCGTATTTTCTACCGCTCTATGCCTTTCCCAATTTTGCAATAACCTTTCTGCTCCCTCACTCTTTCTTTGTATAGGCATCATGTGACGCTTGTCAGAGAAGTTACTACAATTATTCTTTAATTGAACTGTCTGTTCCTTTGTACTTTCCATTGATTTCGCTTGCCATCACCGGTTGGTGTGATTAATATGACGCCCCGTTAGTCGTTTATGGAATTCAATTCCGATAGTCACCATCAATTGGTGTTTCTTTTTCCATATCCGCCTTTCCTTCTTGTTTCCTCTTTGTAGTGATTGTTGGCCTTGTTTATGGAATTCAATTCTGATAGTCACCGTCAATTGGTGTTTCTTTTTCCATATCCGCCTTTCCTTCTTGTTTCCTCTTTGTAGTGATTGTTGGCCTTGTCTCCATCAGGATATCCTTGCCAAGCATGCATGGTCCTTCTACTTTTGACGCACTATGCCTCTGTTGTTACCTTTTGATGTCCTCCACTATATCTTTTTTTTTTTTCTACTGCACGATGAATTTCAAGTTGTGGGTGGTCGATTGTCCTTGTACTACTTCAGTTGGCTCCCATTGATCATCCCTCTAAGTTCTGTTCTTCCTAAGTCTGTCAACTTTATAGATCCCCCATTTGTGACAGATTTTACTTCGTATGGTCCTAACCAATGCATTCTGATTTTTCTTGGGTGTTGAAGGGATTTAGTGTCGTACATCAACACTAAGTATCCTTCCTTGAAAATTTTCCTCTTGATATGTCTGTCATGCCAAGATTTGTCCCTTGCTTCTTGAACTTCTTGGTGGAACCCTGCTAGGATCCTATATTCCTCCATGATCACTAGTTAATTCATCCTATACTATATTGCGCATTGATCTGTCATGTTTGTAATCATTGCTACACGTAGACTGGGTACCAATAATTCTAATGGCACCACTGCTTCTTTTCCATATACCAATATGAATGGAATGTGTCCTGTCAACTTCTTGCATGTGGTCTTGTATGCCCACAATACTTCTGGTATTTTTAGGTCCCAATCATCCCTATTGACATTACAGATTTTCGTTAGTGCATTTTCAAGGATTTTGTTAAAGGATTCTAATACTCCATTTGATTGTGGATGATATGGTGTACTCTTTTGATCATGGACTTCAAATTCCTCAGTCATAACCTTAATAGTTTTGTTAGTGAAGTGAGTGCCTTGGTCACTCATAAAAATTCTTGGGCAACCAAATCTGGTGATCACTTTCTCAAACATGAATTGTGATGTTGTATCTACGCTACAATCTTTGACTGGTGATGCTTCCGCCCATCTTGCCAGGTATTCTATCACGGTGATAATGTAAGTTTCTCCTATCCTCTTGGATGGTGTGTTAATTGGTCCCAAAAAATCTATTTCCCATTTATCTAATATCTACAAAGTTACCTGTGGTCGTAGGGGCATCTCGTCCCTTCTATTCGGTTTACCAACCATCTGACAGACATCGCTTTTCTGGAAGTATTCTTTTGATTCTCTGTGAATGGTCGACCACCATAGTCTCATGCGCAATACCTTCTGTGCAGTATATTTTCCTGCGTAATGTCCTCCTGCTATTCCCTCATCGGCTTCTCCTAAAATCCTTAGTGTTTCATGTTCTAGCACACATCTTCTTAAGGTGATATCTGCGCCCATTTTTTAAAAGTGTCCTACAATTAGTTGATAGTCTGCAACCCGGACTACTAGGTGTTTCTTCTTTGTGGTGTTATATTCTTGTGGTGCAGTCCATATACTCAAGTATTGGATGATTTCTACAAAGTATTCATCGACGATCTGGACTAAAAAAAATTGTGCGTCTAGAAAGTTGTCCTCTAAATTGGTAGGTTTCTCTCTGTTCGTGAACCTTGACAGGAGATCAGGTCCTACATTCAAATTTATTGGATTTATTATTACTTCAAAATCAAATTCCTGAAACAAAAGTAGCCATCTACAAATTATACCCCCCCAACACTGGCTTGTTGACTAGGTATTTAAGCGTTGAATGATCTGTGAACATCTTAAAATGTTTCCCCAATAAGTAATGTCTGAACTTTTGAAGCGCATAGACCATAGCTAGACCTTCCCTCTCTGTAGTGTTGTAGTTCTGCTCCGATTATGACAATTTTCTACTAGAAAACGCTATAGGATGATTCAATTCTCTTGCTCCTAGGTGTGCCAAAATAAGTCCAAGTGCTATGGCCGATGCATCTACATGCATGTGGAATGTCTTCTCATAGTCTGGGAATACTAGTATTTGTGCGGTTACCATCTTTTCTTTCAGTGTATCCAGACCATGTTGACAGTCCTCATTCCACTGGAACTTTGTGTCTTTCCTTAGTGTTTCTCCATTGGTGCGGTGATATGTGCGTACCCTTTTATAATTTTTCTGTAGTATGATGTGTGTCCCAATGTCTCTCTTAGTTTACAGACTGTTTTTGGTGGTGGTAGGTTAACGATTACTGCAATTTTGGAAGAATCTACTAGTAAAACTTGCTTGCATACTATATGACCCAATAGTATCCCAAAAGGTGTTCCAAAGATGTACTTCTTTAAGTTTAACAATATCTAGCACTGCCTGCATATTTCTAACATCAACTGCAAGACCTCTACATGGTATTTCAACAGACTATAGACTTTCCAATCGTTCAAGTATACCTTCAGAAACCAGTGGATAAATTATTTAAACGCATCTATGAATACACTAGAAAATATTGTTGGTGCATTCTTTAGTCCAAACGACATGACCGTGTACTGGTAGGATCCCCATTATGTATAAAACGTGGTATTTTATCTATCTTTCGGTACTCTCCTGATCTGATGGTATCCTGAAAATCCGTTGGTGAATGAATAAATTTCCTATCTTCCTACGTTCCCCGACACCTCATCCGTGAAGGGTATAGGGAATGCGTCATGTAGGCACACATCATTCAACTTCCTCAAGTCGACTCATATTCTTATCCCGCCTTTTTTTCCCAACTGAGCTACCATCGGGCTTATCCATTCTGAATCTTCCACATGTTCTATGATTACATCTTCGAGCATCCTGTCGATCTCATCTTTGACTTTTTTCTTATATATCGAATTTAGTCTATATCGTCGGTGTTTGATCGGTCTTGCCTCAGCTTTGAGTGGTATCTTCGTTTCACCTAGCTCTCCTGCTATGCCCTTCATTTCTATGAATGTTGTGGGGAACAGGTCGTTGTACTCACACAATAACTTTGTTATTCTTTCCACTATTTTCTCATCCCATTAGTCTACAATGCTGGCCATTTTGGGATTCTCAACTATCCCAATGTTGAAATTCTTCATCTTAGTCGGTGCAACAATTACTTCTAATTCTAGCGGTGGGCCTTCCACTCCTCTTTCACCTTCAACTTCCTTAATCTGAATATCGCGTGGATCGTCTTCATCTAGTACTTCTTCTTGCACATGGTAGCATGACAACATTTCTTTCACTGCCTGTTTGGTCTGTTGTTATTCCTCTGTTATGAGCTCGACTTCTAGTTCCTGAATGAATATCACCCCTCTTATTTGTTTAAGTGTTGTATTTATGTTGGGTTTCTCATGCTCAAATGAGAAAGTGACTATAAATTTTTGTTCTAGTACTCTCCAGTTCATAGTTCCTTCGCATAGTTCCTGGTCCGTATACCAGTTCGCTGGGATTCCCTCTAAGGTATGTACAAAATGATGAGGCCATTCCTTTGGGGGCATCATTTTCCACAATGCTCTACACTTCTCCAAGTGTTCCTCTGGTGCTCCATGTCCATCGTACTTCTGCTACTGGTTGCTTCTCTGTTATGCGCCAAACCTTATGCGCAGTAACCACTTACATTGGTACTAGTCCTTGATTGTTTTCTTGTGTGCGCCCCACCATCTTGCAGGTGTGGTCTTGAGTGCTATATCTAGTGCTAACAGTCTCTGATTTTATAACACTTCATCTTCGTAACGTGTTAGGAATGATTCTAGATCGTTTAACCCATGGAAACTTGGTGGTTACCTTATCTCCGTACCTACCCATATTACTGCACGGTCTATTCTTGCGCATCTTCTTGTGGACACTTCGTGTAGCCTTTGTTTCAAGTTGTCTAAACTCGTATCTAAGTCTGAAGCACATGAAGTAATGCTCCACCAACTAAGTATCCCATTTGTAGTTGGGTTTACATAATCCTCATCTCGTGTAGTTGTTCTATACAACTGGCTAATTTCCTCCAAGTACAAGCAAGTGGGCTCTACGAACCTTTCCCCTTCTGATGGGTCTAATGTCGCAATGACCCTGTATTATCCTGACTCGAAGGTCATTTTTTGTGTCTTTAAGTTGATTATGGCTTGGTTATCAAATTCCCAATCCAGTCCCAGTAATGTTGGATATGGTGTTGTGTTGTCCATTATCTCTTTTACTTCGAAGTCACCTTTAGTACGCACTCCATCCAGGTCTACTGTTACTCCTTTCAGTCTCCCAATTGGTAGAACTATGTGTTGATTTTCCAATTTAATTTGAATGGGTGAATATCCTAATGTGGGCTCCCCCATACGTTTCCATGTCTTCTTGGGTAATACATTGAATTCAGATCCTAGATCCAGTATGATATCTCCCATGTTGAAATCTCCAATGTTGGCGTTCATCCTGAATTCCCTACTTGTTCTTCTCCTTGTGTGTAGGTGATTGACTATTTTCTATTCTAGCTTCCCTTATGTCCCTATGCTACATCTTTCTAATATATTTTGTAATAATTTGATAGAGGATAAATCATTTAGTAATTTTACACATGATTGTAAAAAGCCCTTGATTTTACTTACTTGTTCCAGGAGCTGCATTTCTTTGGTATGATCCAATGATGGAGGCATCTTGTACTCTAGCACTTCCTTGCTATGCTGCGCGGTTGAGGTCGATGTGGTGTCTAGCTTCATAAATTCTTGTCTGACTTGCTTAAATGTTTCCTTCTCATTCTGTGCATCGAACTTCTTCCTTGGTTTGACATTCTTCTTCACCCATTGGTGTTGTAATGGCTCTTGTTGTACTGCATTGTTTCCTATTTTATCTCCTTTGCGTGTAACTATGTTGATGTTTCTTTCTTCATCCCTCACTTCTGCAGAAATCCACTGAACATTCTATTTGTTCTGATTCCTCTTTTCTTGGATCTTCCCTAATAACGTAGGACATTCTTTTGTGTCATGATCTGATGTGTGACAATACGTGTAGGTCGTTGGTAGAAGTGAACACTCTCTTCCATAATTTCCTGGCTATTGACAGTTGTGACATACTGCTAGTCCTCTATCTCTTCCAAAGCCTCCTCTTTCTTGCCCTCCGCCTTTGTAGCCAGCTCGATCCCCTTGCGATGCATTATACTGAGGTGCCTAGTTATATTGTGTGGTATTGTAGTGGGGATGTGATGTGTTGTATTGTGGCTTTACTATGTTATATGGTTTTTGTGCAGTGTTATACTGCTACTGCGTAGTGTTGTATAGGGTTGGTACCTAGTTAAACTAAGGTACGGCTTGCCCGATCATCATTTCTACCTGCACCCAATATGCATCTAATGTCCTCTCTCTCATCAACTCCATGGTTCTACAGTCTTTGTCATCATGGCTTACTGACTTACAAAAGTTGTAGTATGAACTCTTTTGGAATTTTTGGTACTTTTGCATCATTGGGCATTGATATGGATTGTGGCCTCGTTTCTAACAAATTTTGCACCATAGTCCCCCTGTTGGTCACCAATTTTGCATTCCTGCTGCCATGTACTGTGCGATGTTGGTTGTGGAGCCTGATTATCTTCCTGATTCAAAGGTCCTTGCTTTCAGCTGTGTTTATACCCAATGAAGTATTTACACCCCAGAAGTATGTACACTCTTCCACGCGGGGGAGTGCAGAGGGGGGGTACCTCCTCTGCGAGGTCCTGGGGGGTCTAGGGGCAAGTGGGCCCCCAACAGGGGTTTAGGGGCAGCATCCCCCAAAGGAAAAATTGCCTTGTAAATGTATATTGTAATTTCATTGTAAATTTGGACCGTTCATTATAAGGTCGCAGATCTAATGGTAGAGATTATGTTAGGGTTTTTTTCCCTAGAAGGCAACCCTCTTTTATGAGGGAAATGTATTGTCTCTATGGTTGATGGTGAATATTGTATTCTGAGAGAGGAGACTCTAAGAGAAATAAGAGGAAGTTACAATAGGTTTTGTTGTAGGTTGTATCCCTTCATTTGCTGGATAATAACAAGGAAGGACCTGGCAATTTCTCTGGTGGACGTAGCCCACACTGGGTGAACCACGCAAATCTGTGCCTCTCTTGTATTGTGTATCTTATGTGTTTTGTTTTCCGCATTTGTTTTATTTTATTTCTCTACGGTCCTGTTTTTCTAACAAATGGTATCAGAGCGAAAGGTAACTCGTAGGAAAAGAGGGTTCCTGGTTCGAGTGGGAGCAATGTCATGGAAAGTTTAGGGTCAAGAAATTTAATGGCCAAAACTACCAGTTATGGAAGATGCAGATGGAAGATTATTTATATCAGAAGGATCTATTCCTACCATTGGGTGGAGTAGCAAAGAAGTCAATGGCCATAAAGGACGAAGAATGGGATATTCTTGAAAGAAAGGCTCTACGAACAATACGGCTTAGCCTGACAGCATCGATGGCTTTTAATATTTCCAAAGAAAAGACAATGAAGGGTTTGATGGACGCATTGGCAAAATTGTATGAAAAACCCTCGACGTCCAATAAGGTATTTCTAATGAAGAGATTATTTAATATGAATATGTCAGAAGGTGGGTCTATTGGAGATCATTTAAACAAATTTAATACGG